>PPJJ03000013.1:0-230157 GCA_003705735.3 Blastobotrys peoriensis | reverse complement strand
ATGCCTCGGCACAAACGGCCCCTCCGGCCCAGACGAAGAAGCAGGTCTTCATTACCCGAACTGCTTGGACACTGGTCATGCTGGCTGGATTCTTCGCCATCCTAGCACTGGGGCATGTCTATCTGATCGCAATGGTGATGCTGGTGCAAGTGCTGACATTTAAGGAGGTGATTAATGTTGCCTCGGAACCCGCTAGAGAAATGAACTTGCCATGGAATCGGTCAATTAACTGGTACTTTTTGGCCACTACCATCTACTTCTTGGAGGGTGAATCGGTCATTTACTACTTCAAGCATATCGCTTTGGTCGATACTTACTTTTTGCCGCTGGCAATCCACCACCGATTCATCTCCTACTGCCTGTACATTATTGGGTTTGTGTTTTTTGTCTATTCGCTGGAAAAGTCGTATTACCGATTCCAGTTTGCACAATTTTGCCTGACCCACATGACCCTACTGCTAGTGGTGGTACAAGCTCATTTCATTGTGAACAACATTTTTGCCGGCGTCTTCTGGTTCCTCATTCCTGCTGCGCTAGTCATTTCTAATGACATTTTTGCCTACCTGTGTGGAATCACATTTGGCCGAACTCAGCTGCTTGCTCTGTCGCCAAAAAAGACTGTCGAAGGGTTCGTCGGGGCCTGGATCTGCACCATGATCATGGGTGTCGCCCTCACCTACGTCACTCATCGATACAAGTACATGATCTGCCCCATTCGAGACATTACCACGAACGTGCTCTCTGGCCTCGATTGTGTGCCTAACCCGGCATTTTTGCCCCACTCATACCCTGTACCTACGCTGGTCCAGAAATACGTCGGCCGCAAGGAGGTGGTGTTTGCACCTATTTATTTGCATTCGATTTGCCTCGGTACATTTGCGTCTCTAATTGCTCCCTTCGGCGGCTTCTTTGCTTCCGGATTGAAGCGCGCATACCATGTCAAGGACTTTGGCAACATGATTCCTGGTCACGGAGGCATCACTGACAGAATGGACTGTCAGTTTCTCATGGGCTTCTTTGCCTATCTCTACTACGAATCCTTTGTTTCCACTCACCAGCTCAGTGTAGGCACGGTACTTCAAAGCGCCGTGACTGCTCTCTCCCCAGAAGATCAGCTCGAGCTCGTGCGAGCACTCTTGCGGTATCTTAGCAATAAGGGAGTCGTAGAGAAGAGCGTTCTCGAATGCCTTGACCTCTAAATAGACTCTCTGCATGCCAAGGCATGCGCTCGTTCCGACTCAACTCGGATACGAATGATTTATTACTTTGTGATGATAATGGGATATGGATGATACCGTGATAATGATTGGCACTACCGCGTAGTTCCTCACAGTCGGATGCTCAACTCTTCTGATTGCCAAAAATAAAAGGTGACCACTCTGCATTAATAGCTAGGCGATTAATAAAGACAAAGGTAGATAAATGCATTACTAGTGTATTTTGGTTCGGACGTGTCCATGCTGTAGTTAGCAAATTGAATATTCTAGACTGTTTCCATTTTTTCGACCTTCTCCTGGGCTGCGGTCTCCAGCTCGGTGTGACGGAATAGGGTCCTGGAAAACAGACTGTATCGGATGGTGAATATCGAACAGAATATAAGCGCCATGGCTTCGAAAATGATAAACACTGTTGCAATTGCTTTGAAGGATCCAATTTCAAGACCCGTACCAAGCCTATTCCACCCGTTCGCATAGACACCCACTGGGAATGTCAAAGCCCACCAGCCGAGAGTGAATTGGTTAGGGCGGAGTCTGATGACGGACAAGAGACAAAGCACAATCCAAAACGCTCCGTAGCCTAATAGAACAATTGCACCGGCGTAACCAGCGTATCTGATACCCTCCACGAGGCCTGCCGGCTTTCCCTGCCTCTCTAGGTATTTTGCAAACGCCTCAGCGACGAGCTGGAGGCCAGTTGCTCCCTGGCCAAGCGGACCAATTGCTAGTAGAGACGAAAAGGTCATTGCCTTGGGCACCAGGTTACCAAAGAAGAGACGCTGAACGTATAGGCTGATACAAGCAATCGCCAATAGCATTCCGTTTCCCCACAGAAACAAGCTCACAAAGAGGGTCGAAAGCTGCAGACTGGTTGGCTGCGAGTTGCTAAGCAGACCCCCCTCCGTGGCAGCCACCACCAGCGGCACAATGGGCAACAGCACCACCAAATTGTATGACTGGATATCTCGGGAGTGGTTTGAAAATGAGTAAAAAACAAGAAGCCAAGCGCAAGCTAACGAGAGAGCAATGTCGATCCACCAGAAGACATATGTCGCTACCCACGCCTTGGGTCCCCAAACGAGATCAATCACGCCCGTGACTGTTGAGAATGCCATGGGAATGCAGCCGAGGAACATACTCTGGCCAGAATGGCTCAACATGCGAAAGTACTGCTCGGGGTGTCTAATAATCCTCAACGCCAGCAGTACTGAAAATAGCACAAACTCTACGGCAGCAATTGCTCCGACAACCATCCCAGTGATTCTAAGCCACTCTGAAGGGAATGGAAACGACAGTAGCAACTGTCCAGCAATTCCGGTCCCCATGACCACTGAAAACCATCTTGGTTAGTCAATACTCAATCAATACCCAATCCCTCCGTACCCCATTTCACACCTACGCTGGGCTGAAGTGCTTGATGCGATAGCTTAAACTTCCGCCTGTAACGGGGCTCATTGTTGTCGATCACTACCAAGTATTATGGGCTTGCCCCAGATCTCTGATTTACTTCCCTCGCTGTGAAGAAAGTTTGTACAAATCTATCGAGCCAACTCCCAGCGGCCACTTCATATTCTTATACTTGTGATTCATTCCGGCTAGCGGCTCCCCCTCTGTCTTGCTGTGGTTGCTTTGCCGATGGCCACCGGTCTCCCATTTGTCTCACCTCCTCTTGTTATGTCGGTACACGGAACAGGTATGCATCATCTGGAAGGCCCGAGCCTCACGGACCGCATCGCTCACCCAGATTGTCTCCGATGCACCATCCGTAGCGGCAGTCAGATCGGCGGATTGGGGGTATGGGGGCACCACCGAAAGAGGAGATGAGGGATGAGGGATGGGGAAGTGAGGGCATTGGGGGCTTCACGTGGGGTAACTGCTAATTAATGAACTATAGAAGCGTCTAAGAAAAGTCTAGCCAAGCTATGATGCAAACGTGTCTTGTCAAACGTGTCTTGTGTGTATGCCAAGGTACCCACCATCGTTATCGAGTGGGCTTCTTCCAGAAGTACTGCTTATGAGTCTTGCGGCAAGATCGTAGACCAGCACCTCCGCGGGAGTTTCTCACTAGAGCCTGTCGGGACTCGTCGCTGTCCCTGTCCGGAATGTAATAGTACTCCTCTTCCAGAAGTTTGCCGGCAGCGTCCTTGCCGGACCGAGGGATGATGCCGACGTGGGGAAGCTCGTTAAGCAGGGTCCTAATTTGGCCGGCGGTGAGGTCCCGAAGCGAGTTATTAGAAGACTGGATTGCGGACAGCGGGCTCGAATTGAGCCGGGAAAATGCAAGGAAATTGGCAATCACGTTTTTGAGCTGGTCGATATTATCAACGCCTTCAATGGACTCGTTCTCATCCCCATACCCAGTGTCTTGTGTCTCCTGGGGTTTGACGAGCTCCTTGCCTGTCTTTGCCGTCTTTTTGGGCCCGGTGTGTGTCCGCTTCGGTTGAGGAGAAGGGGTGTTGTTGGCGGAATTGGATCGCTCTGAAAGAGGTTCCGGCTTCCTTTTAAATGCCGGCACTTTCCTCTTATGATCCGCACTGTGACCCGATTGGGCGTCGACTTGTGGCTCTATATTCTTCGCAGGGGGTTCCTTTGAAGCAGCCTTCAACTGCAGTTTCTTGGAATCCCCTGCGACCTCGTCCTTTGGCTTGTGGATTGTACCTGGTTCGTCCTTTGCAGAGTTTGCACTATTATCGAGCCCATTGTCAGACACCGTCACCTCCAACTCAGCATTGGCATTGCCTGCATGGGACAACGCGTCAGGTACTGGCCATACCATCTGTGGATCTACCGGTTCTTTGGAGTTCTCTAAATCAAGTGATTGCTGCTGTCCAGATTTCTCTTCTGCGCCATTGGTGCTTACTGTCTGGGGTGCAGGAGCCTGTTCAGGTTGATCTGCGACCGGCAATTCCGGAGATTCTGCGTTTACTTCGACCCTGACCTCGCTTTTGGGTGATTCAGACAGGTCGCGGTAAATCTCAGGTTCTCTCACTGGGCTCAAGATGTCGACTTCATCCTCGGTCTCGTCTTCATCCTTGTGGGTTAGCAGCTCAATCAGAGCACGTTCTCCTCGGATATCGAGGGAAATACCAGGAACATATTCAATGTGGATTGTCTGCCCCTTGGCCACAGTGTAGTCGCTCTGGCCATGTGCAGTAGGGTATCCTCGCGAGACATCAATTTCATCTAGGTGTGAGTAAGTGGGCACAGTCACCGTGACGCCATTCCACCCGACGCAGTCGATGACGAGGGTCTCTGTATCTGCCTCATAATGAGCTTTCAGGTGCACCCGTGACACGAGCTTATTTCGCGACAATGCAACGTCACTGGACTTTGACGACCGCCCAATCTTCACCTCGGCACCAGTAGTGGGAATGCGAATGATTGTGACGGTAGAAAGCGGACTTCGGACGTTGAAGCTCGCGTTTCGAGCATCCAAACTAGCATATGTTGGTTCACTTTCGGGCTCGTGAAGCGATGACTGCTTCTCCTGCGCTGGTGGTTCGAGTCCCGACGACATGGGCCCCGACGAGAGCAATCCTGAAGACATAATACTAGCACTTGATGGGGCTGGAGTCGGGTAGAACGTCTTCATTTGGGGGTTTCTAGATGACTTAGCTGGCGATTGAAAGTCCAACCCTGTCGCGTCGTCGACGTGAGATGCATTGCGATATTTTAAGTATCGCTCGCCAGCAGCAAAGTGCATTGGCGATGACGGCGGTGACGACGCTGGGGGTGAAAGGCCCTCGCCGTCTTCGTGAATCGTAATTGCACGGTCTCTATGAACCGCCGAGCCCTGCTTGAGGTGCCCTAGACCATTTTTCTTCGAGTCAAAAGACGCGGGCTGGTCTGGATGGAAGGCAGGCAGCAACCCATTCTGCACCTTTGGTGGAGGAGACGAGGGAATTGATTGCATAGTGTCAACGCTCCCCTGTACCGTGTACCAGTAAAAGTTTCACCCAGTAGACGCGCCTGAGTTATTCTGTTCCAGCTGATGTCGAAAGTAAAGCGCGAGCCGCGAGAATGAGATTTATATTTATATGCTGGTCGACAGAAACGCGGAATGCAGATTCGCGTTTAGTTTCGTGACGCGTTGGTGTGGGTGCGGCGCCTGCCGCGTCAACACACGGGCAATCGGGGACGTTAAAATGGGGGAAAATGAGGGGAAATGCAATGGAATAGAAGCACCAGAATCAGTGCTATGTGTGCCTCTTCTTTTTTCGTTTTTTCTGGCTCAAAGTCTCCTCTCATTTGGTTCGATTCCCTCCGCGTATGCAATCTGAGACAAATGTGAGACATGTCGTGCCGATGAAAAAATAGCCATCCAAATAAGCACTCGACTGGCTGAGAAAATCGCGAATCACCCCGGTCGCGTGAACAAGAGTAAGGCGATGATGTGAGCGTGTCGGGGCGTGTCAGGGCGATTATTCTTTGTCGCTGCTATCGTTCGTCCGTGTGTAAGAGGCGTCGGAGCAGATCTCGGGGCTCTTTTGACCGGGTGTTCCTGACATTTAGTATACACACCAGCCACTTCGATAGGTCTACAAAATAACCCACATAAATTAGACAGGGCCGAATAGGAAAACAAATGAAAACCAAATGTGCACTGTGAGTCTAGTTTAGGAGAAGATAGATCGATTGCGTGTGATATTGAACTTTAAATTAGCAGTGAAGTGGTGCCGTGACCCTGATGGCTGTTTCACGACCGAGAAGAGAAGCAAAACAGAGAGGGCAATTAAATTCCACAGAGGCCCGCGGCGCTCCGATTTCGAAACCAAGAAAAAATGTATTAGACTTGCTATAATGACCCTGCATTATACTGCCCGCACACGCTTGATCTGATCGTTCGCTACCTTCCAGCCCATGTCCCTAGACTGACGTAGCGAATATCTATCTTATCTCTGAGACAGTTATCGCACAGCCGGACACCAGCCGCTCGATGGGCTTAATCAAACTATCCGTCATCTACTACACTACATTCATGCGGCTCACATATACGCCGTGCACCCATTAATGCGGCGCCTTGAGCGTGACTGCTGTTTTTGAAAATTCTCAAATATCTGCTGTGACAACATTTACTATCAGAGCCCTCTGACAATTTCGACGACTAGAATTCTTCATCTCGGCACTGGAAATTCGACGAAATCATAGCCAAAGATGACTAGTAAGTGGAAGAGGCGAGAAGATGGCGTGACGTGTATTGATGGGAATGATGCTTGAGGTGCGACAAGTATTGTTAGATTTCGTGTATTCGATTCCCCATTCGACCGGGTTCAAGGATCTAGTAATCATCTCAAATTGCTATCGAGCTTCATCTGTGACCAACTGCTCAGCGACTGTGTAGGATTGTGTACGGAGCAGATATCTACAGTATCACTGCACCTGAAGCGAGATAGACTATCGCTCTGTCTGTGTGGTTGCCGATAGACTCGAGAGCGAGATTTTAGATTTGACCCGGTTCTTTTGATATTTCATTTTCAGATTGCTAACTTTTTTTAGAGGGTACCTCCAGTTTCGGTAAACGACACAACAAGTCGCACACTCTGTGCAAGCGATGCGGACGACGATCGTTCCATTGCCAGAAGAAGACCTGCTCCAGCTGCGGATACCCTGCTGCTAAGACCCGAGGATTCAACTGGGGACTGAAGGTTGCTCGACGAAAGACCACCGGCACTGGCCGTGAACGACACCTTAAGACTGTTGGCCGAAGATTCAAGAACGGATTCCGAGCTGGAACTGCCAAGCCTAAGGCCGCTACTGCCTAAATGTGTAATTATGCCTCAAAATTCATGAAGCATTGAATGTATATTGATGCGAAATTTTAACTTTTATGAGTTGACCTCCTACATTAGATCGGGTATCGTTAGTGATGTCTCCATTAGTCGTATTGACTCATTGCCTCGTAAATATCCTCGCCCTCGGATAGAGTGGTCGACTGCTCCAGTAGTTCTCTTGCGGCCTCAGTCACTGCAGCTGAGAATGTCGCAGTCTCATAGTCGTCGTCCTCATCTTCATACTCAGAACTGTCGTCACCTCTGGCTGGGTCACTGAATGCGACTCGTGCTAGGCTCACCATGAATTCATGGCTGGAACTAGCAGGCAATGACCTCAAAATCGAGGATGGGTCAGGATGCACATTCCACACCACGCGGAGGTACTGGATACACTCGCCTACTAAGAGCCTTCGTGGACGAGCACTTGACGGGTCTCGATAAACGGACCCCAGAGTGGCAGCCATGCAAGAGATTAAAGCTCGAACAATTGCCACGTTCTCTGACAGCCTGATCCCCGATGTACCATGCACCGCCATTAGGATGAACAGCTGGACTACTAGTCGCTTGATTCGAGTGACATTCGCTGCGTTCGTCAGCAGTTTATCAAATTCAAAATCTTCCATTAAACTGTAACCTTTCAAGGCGACTTCGTCTTTTGCAGTGGTCCCCGCAACATCGTCCAAAGCGAAGTAATCAATCGGGGACAACGCAGTCGATCCAAAGGAAGACTTCATGAGTACAAACTCTGAAGGGTTTTGAAATTCATAACTCAGGAGCCTTGAAGCTCCTTCTACAAGGTCAAGCTTCTTTTGCAGCCCTGAGTCGATCTCCATAGAAACGAGCGACGCTTCAATTGGGCCAAACGAGTCATCCATGATCGAATTGACAAGTATTCCAATTGCATAGATCACAACATTGGTAGGCATGTGTGGATTCAGGACTGTTGATAGCAGCTCAAATGATATCAGGCTCCATACCTGCTTGAACAGGGATTTGTCGTACTGCGCGCAGCATGTGATCAAATCCAGTACCTCTACTAACCCCAAAAACGTGGTGTAGAGGAGCGCCGACTTCAGGGATATTGAAGGCGCAAAGGGATTGGCTTGCTTCGTATCGTCACGTTCGGTCTTTTCCAGGATTTTCGGGCCCATGTCTATAATCAGGCTGGATATTGTTGCCATACATCGGCTGGCCATCCGGGACACTGTCTCTCTGGGATCAAATTCTATCGTGGTAATCATCAAGCTCAATAGAATTGGACAAGCTGGCAATAGTGCCTCGTCCTTAATCGAGACTTCCAGCAACGACATACACTCTCGAACAAAGGACTGGGCCAGGTCTGGGCCAACGACTCCTGAAGTAAGCACTCCGCCAAGGATCTGTGTATATGACCGGTCATCCGATGCTTGGAACTTTTCCAGTCGTTGTATGGACCTGAGAGGAGACGTCGACAAGGTATGTGAATTCAACAATTGCACCAATGCAAGTGTGTAGTGGCTATTGGATAAGCTCTGGGGCACCTCCGAGGGTTGAGCAAGGAATGGGCGGCCTTCGGGTGCCCTTGTATCCTGCGACTTTGTGGGTGTGTTCTGAGGGCTCGGAGATGCAGGTAAACTCCGCCCACCGGGCTCGCGCAGAAGGTCATTGGGGCTAAGTGGGAGCCCAGAGAGCATTCCCGGTTGCGCAGTTGAGTTCATTTTAGTAGCCATCGCCAATCGCTTTTTCCTCCTAGACGGCGATAGTGTCATGTCAAATCCGTCTCGAAAGCTCGAGCCAAAGTCGCGCTTTCCTGCCTTCTTAGACGGACTGGCGATGGGGGATTCAATAAATAGTGGTGGTTCATCATCCTGGTGTTTTAAAAGATTGGACCCATTCTTCCGTCGCTGTGCCACTAGTTTCTGTTGAAAGTTGGCCTGGTGCATCTCATTGCTCATAAACGACCGCTCAGTCTTGAGCTGCTCGATCTCTGCTCGCAGTCTCTCTAATTCCGAGTCGTGGTCCTGACGGAATTGATTCTGGCTCGCCAGCAACTGAGAGCGCTCGCGCTCGAATTCCTGCTGCTTCCGAGAAAGGTTAGATCGCAATATGGCGTTCTCCCCCAGAACCGTATTCAGCTTTTTACGGATATCTTGAACAAATGGGCCATCTGGCGGGTCAAGTGCCTGTGTCGGCGCCCCACCCACATGCTGAGAAGAAGTCTTGCGGAGCTCTAGCAGTTTATCAAGCTCCTGGATATCGAGTTCCTCGTCTTCATCCTCATCCTCGTACGCATTCATTGCTCGAGTAGCCCTCAGATCAGACGTGTACCACGGTCATCGAGCGCGAATGAACTATGGCTTGTCGCGCTTTTCAAATCAGCCTGATAGCGCCGTTTGATCTAATCTGTGGAGTTGATCCCGGTGAGTTACATGTTCAGATTTTATTTTCTTCCATTTGTACTCATAGAAACTTCTGGTCTGGAGAGCTAGCAGGTGAACGGTACGAGAAAGGAAGCAGATCTCGGTTTAGACGGTCAGTCAGAGGTCAAGCTAAGTGTTTTTTCGGCTTTAGGTTACTATTTCGGCCTGCTTCATCCTGTTTTGGCTATTTGCTGTCTGGAATTGTGGACTCACCGCATCCAATCTGGAACTCTTGATCTGAAATTTTGGAAGGATAATTTTAAAAAAGATGGCTAAAGAGGTGAAGTCTGAGCCAAAGCCCAAGAAGGAGCCTGGCACTGCCAATGGGGCTACCGAAGACCTTTCATTGGTTCCTAAGGTTCCAAAGCCACTGTCATCCAAAGACAAGGACACTAAGCGCCTGATAGTGGTACTGTCCAATGCCTGTCTGGAGACACATAAGGTTCACTCTCAGTCAGGAGAATCTCGGTATGCACTGCTCAACTGTGATGATCACCAGGCATACCTTCGTCGACTAAACAGAGATATCAAGGATACTCGTCCGGACATTACCCATCAGTGCCTGCTGACGCTGTTAGACAGCCCTATTAACAAGGCCGGCAAACTTCAGGTGTATATCCACACGGCACGAAATGTGTTGATTGAAGTGAATCCAAGCGTGCGAATCCCGCGAACGTTTAAGCGATTCTCAGGTCTGATGGTTCAATTGCTGCATCGGCTGTCAATCTCGTCGGTAAACTCTGAGGAAAAGTTGCTCAAAGTGATCAAGAACCCCATCACCGAGCATCTGCCTACGAAATGCCGAAAAATCACCCTTTCATTCAACTCTAAGGTGCAGCGGATTCAGGACTATGTGGATACTCTTGATGACGATGAGAGCATTTGCGTGTTTGTGGGAGCAATGGCTTCTGGCCCGGACAACTTTGCCGATGAGTACGTTGATGAGAAGATTGGAGTTTCAGAATACTCTCTCTCCGCATCAGTCGCATGTTCTAAGTTTTTGCATGGATGTGAAGATGCATGGGGGATTATGTAACTGAGTAAATGACTTTTCAACGTAATGAGTGTATATTGATGAATGCATACAAGGACAATGATGTCAGGGGCTCGGCCTGGTGGTGGGATGTCGCCTGTAGCAGAAATAGAGTTAAGAAGCGGATCCGCCTGTAACTGATAACGTTCTGGTTACGTAGTGGAGGTTGGGAGAATTGGCAGTATTGGGAGTGTGGGGAGTGGGCCACACCCATTGATCTGGTCCCACATTGGGGTTAGGAACCAGATACCTGGGCCGTTACCTTGATGATTGGTTGTTATTCTACGTCCGCACTAACCCCTCGTCGCGCAGACCAATTACCAATTGCGTGCTGTTCGATTCCCGGCACGGACGTCGTCAAATTCCAGTACGGGCCTCGGCTCAGGTCTGAGTTGTTGGGACTGCGATCGAGCCCCACGCTACATTAGATTCCTGGTTAATCGGATGTGGAGTATACAAAGGTGTCGTGCCGTTGGAGTGCTAGCTGGCACTGTCTGGCGCCCGTCGGTGTTCAATGCCAACAGTGGCTCAATTCATGTCAATTCCCGGGTCCGATGTCCACGGTGGTCGTAAGGGACAAGCCAGGTCATACCCTTCGAGCTGCCTGAACGCTCAAGACGTGTCCAGTTATCTGAAAATCAAATCATACTTCTACCTATCGTACAGCGGCCCATCCTGCTCTTCGTGCAGTAACCTACTGCTCATTCTGATCCCGTTTCACCCTGATTGGCTACCACAGGCGCCGGATCGATGGTAATGGTTAACGTTGACAGGGGCGTCCATAGTATGGGGAAGATCGCCAGTGGGGCTGGAATAGACTAGAGACAGGCGGTTCAGCCAAAGTTTCTGAATATCCAGGGGCAAAGGCTGTGCAATTGAGAGCCGATACAGTTACTCTGGGTGTCAAAATTGCAGACGCCTTGGCCATCGGGTACCGGTGTAGTGCCTCGATTGGACCAAAGGGTGATTTTGCATTATCACCCCCCTCTGCGAGGCGGAGCGTCGGTCCCAGTACTGTTTCTTGGTTATCAGATGTACCGCCAGCATGGACTCGTACGAGACCTATTTTAGGTGTACAGATCCAAGACTCTTGTTTGAGTGCTTTACCCATCCCGACGGACCAAAATGGTATCCAGTTGCGGGCCTCATGCAACTGAGCTTCGCAAGCCGCACAGGAGCTCAACACAACCGCAAGTACCTCAAGTGGGCAAAGAATGCACATCCGTTAGCCTTGGAGCGGAGTCCGCGTACTGTGCTGTGCATAAGACTTCTGACAGTCAAGAACCGAGCGGTGAACCCATAGCCAGCCTCTGCTGCTGCTGCTGCTGCCGCTGCCCTCGAACGCACATAGACTATCTAACCCAGACCTTGCTGTGAGCCTCGTGTATACAGATTACTACAAACGTGGGCCCGCAGCGATAGGACTGCAGATCTATGCACCAAGGCAGCGGATTCTGGACCCAAGATGCCAGGTGTCGACCAACGACTCCACAGACAAAGCACCAAGAAAGGCTAACAATAGACAAGACATTGAGCACAATTAACCGCCACGCGTAACCCTTCAACCTTGTACCATCCGAACTGTAACCAGCGTTTTGTGCTCCCCTTTGCGCCCGCCCCCTTTGCTGTTTCTACGTCATTATCGCTATCAGCTTGCTGAACACCCCCTTTGTAGTCACTGCAGTCACTGCCCGCCCGAAACGAGCCAACTTGCAGAATGGCTTACACGGCTACTACCGCTAGACGCACCAGAATCCCTGCAGTGCCCCAATCATATCCCTGTTCAGCGAGCCAGCCGTACCAACACCTAGGGGACCCGAAGGAACCACCGGATTACCGCCACTGGGTTGCCAAGGTAACCTACCCAGCCAATCAGAGCCCCTTAACCGCAGAGAGTTTTTAAACCCGGGCCTGCCCCCCGATCATTTTTTCCTCCCACCTAACAACCAAGCGGTTGCTACCCACAAAAAAAACACCCTCCTCCGTTTACTCCCAACTGCAGTAGTTTCTTGCGAAAGCTATTTGCTGAGGAAGAAAACAGCCGGCAAAACGCTCACAAAGACCAGACCTAAGAGGGACATACAACGTTCGTTGAAAGACGACCGGTTACTCTTGGACTGCTCTTGCTAGATGGCTATTTCAGCTCGGTGACTATTTGATTTCTACCCAGTAGAGTCGTAGTTATTTGCTGGATTTTCTTCTATTTCTTGGGGATATCGCCACCCCCTATTCTTGCTTGCTACCAGGTGCAATTTTTTGCCACCCTGGCAGTTTGTGAACTGTGTGGTTACTAACCGGACTGGCCCTTGTTTCCATAGGCTTCCATCCGCTTGGTCCACCCCAAAAAAAAACTGGTAAGGCTGGGGCTCGATCTCCTACCACCAAACTCAACCGAAAAGTTTTCATTTTTCTTCTGTTCTACTTCTGATTTTGAAGCCGTTTCACCAGCGCTGGTTGTCGGAGCAACGGACTCACCCTTTTACAAGCACTGCCTAATCTTTAATTGAGGCCCATCATCACCCTCCTTGTGTGACGTCGGCCTCGTTCTGCCACATCTGATCGAGGATATATTGTATCAGTTGGTAAGCTTTATGTCAGCTTGGTGAAATCAGCCATGGCCCACCCTAGTGCTGTCTACCTGAGAGAGGTCACCCCTCCATACTCTCACGAGGAGAAGAGCCCTTCCTATGGCAAGCGGCCCTCATTCACAAACCCCAATGCTTCAGAGGGCGGAAACCCAATGAAGCGTGCGCGGGCATTCGAGCCATTGAAGAATGGCCCCTTCATGTTTGGACAGGTTGCCCCGCTATCCCCTCCCACCTCTTCGGTGCTGAGTGAGGAGGACCACCGGACCATTGAGGATCTGCGCAGACATCGACGCAAGTCTTCGGTCTCCGGCATGCGCCGAAGGCGTAGTGCGTTGGTGCCCGAGACTGATCGGGAAGCTCGCCGATGCTGCCTGGAGTATCTCGTCGGAGCCATTGACGAAGTATGGGCGCAATACTGCGAATGTACTTCCAGTGCCGAAACGGCGTTGTACGAGGACGTGCCTGAGTCTCCTGTCTCCCTTTGTGGCGAAGACGACGACGAGGAGTACGACTCTGGTCCTGGAACTCCAGCATTGGAGCCACAGTCCTCTGGGCGTGTCGGAAAGAAGGAGCGATCACAATCGCTTGCGGCTTCTGAACAGCCATCGAGCGTTCGTCTCCTCAACCTTAAGAAGCGGTTGCTAAACGCAAAATACTATCTTGCTGATCTTGTTGAAGCCAGGGACCCTGTGTCTTCAAGCGAGTTCTGGCACCGATGGGACATGATCAAGTATGCCACGATTGAACTGGTTGAGGAGGATGGAGACGATGATGACACTGTTGAAGGTGTCACTGAAGAACTCGAAGATGGCCGCTACTACGGCCTTTGCAGTCGGGACTAGTTGTCTCGCTAGCATTATTTATTAACTTCTCTTTACCTTGCTTGTAAAGAGAAAGTGGACGAAAGAAACGAACAGAAAATTGACCAAAGGGAAAAAAAGTCGAAACGACAAGGCAAAAAAAAAAGTCGAAACGAAAAGGCAAAAAAAAAGTTAATACGTAAAACGAATTCGGAGCGCGTCTCTAGTCAGTGCATCAGTTTGGTGCAATGGCTCAGTAGATGCTCACAACTATGTTCATGTATATACGGAGCGGTGAATGCATTATTTATTACCAAATATTTTCCAATTGAGGTAGCTTCCATGCCAGTGATAAGGTTAGAGATAAGTTTTAGGCGGTATACGACTACCTACGTATTAATCAATGGCAATTTAGTCAATCATTCAATCAATCAACCATTATTCATTCAATCATTCAATCAATCTTGCTTGCGCCCCGCCTCCAATTCATTGAGCTTGTTGAAAATCTCGTCCCCTCGAATGCTGTCCCCTTCCACAAGCTTCACTGCAGTTTCACGAATCTTGTCCCAGAACTGCCAAAACATGTGGGCCCGTCGTTGCTGGCGGGAACCTGCATTGGGCTCCAATAAATTGATTGTGTCTTGGATGTACCGACGCTGATTGAAGTACTGTTGACCAGGGTCTTCATCTTCCGGCCGACCAGATTCGGCTGGTGGAGGAGTACCTTCAGGAGTCTTGAACCCTGATTCGTGAACCTTCTTATCAGCGACATCATAAGCACGCTTGAGATACTTGTAGCAGCGCTGCTGAGCGCTAGTATCTGAAGGTGGGACCATGCCAAGCTTGGCGGAAAAAGAATCAATCAAGTCCATGGCTATTTGCGGTTTACTTCTGACTAGGAGTCAAATTAGAAGGTGTCGGTCCAAATACCAATTACAGCAACAGTACCAGTGGTAGACTGCAGGTCCCGAAAAGCTTGATTGAAACAAGAAGATAACCCCTTTTGTTTTCGCTAGTCAACGGACTTCCAAGCTCTTTTAAATGCAACCGGGATAAACTGCGAGGGACAAAGTGTGGGCCGTCACCGCAACTCAACTGATATCGCTTCTGCCCCTAGATTTAAGGTGGATAATAAGGCTTTCTCGATGCGGGTTGCTCCGGGTCAGCCATCGACTGCGCCTCTGGAGCGGCTGCTGGTGGCAGCTCGCCCTGGGCATCACGATATGATGGCAGGTAGATCTAATCCAGAGCTCGATCTGCAGCCGCCAAAATAGGCAGAAGCCTGCTCGAAGACTACTATGGGGCCCTCGATAGAACGGCCATAGCAGGAGGGTACTAGAGTCGATTATAGCCCCAGCTGGCACTCTGCAAGTGATTCGTCACGACTGAATTCCATGCATAGTTGGTGTATGCTGTTAGTGGCTACTTAAACATTGTCACTAGTCGGGCCACCTCCCGCTCACGCCGCTGGTAATTCCAGCCATCGACGGGGAGCTATATGTCTCGTCACTGGCAAACTGCACTCGGAACCCTTCCCCCTGCCCCCAAACGCTGGCCTGCGCCGTTTTTTGACTACAACCATAGGGCTGGTGGGCTGTGGCAAGTCGTGAATGACGGACCTTACACTATAGCTGAATCCCATAGCTAGCCTACGAGCTCGATTCGACAATGCACAGAAAACAGCTTATTACTTATAGAATCTTTATCACCCTCTCGTAGACTTGTTTTCTTGTTTCTGCAATTGATCCCTACTTCACACCACAGGGCCATTCCGTACACGTCTTCCACGTCTTCGACCTCTCCCACCCCCTCCACCCCTTCCACCTCCTCGACTTCTCCCAGCTCTTTGAATTGGTACAAAACTAGGGTATGCCGCAGAATTCTATCAAAGCCCTAAGCTTAGCTTCTGAAATCTCCACCTCAGGATCCATGACGTTGCCGTTGTCGTCCCTACGTCTGAATAGCGTTCCTGAGGACACCGCTATTCTGAATGGCTTTGGCGAGGTCTGATGGTTCGCTTCAGCATTATAAGTCCAAGTAGCCTTCTCTGCTGCGTTAAACGCAATCTCTGCGCTCTCATCGTCCAGCAAGTGCATGATGGAAACTGCCTTCCAGAACCCCTCTTCGTCATAAGAATCGGGAAGATCAATTCCGTCCAACAACAATGCCTCACTGAGCTGTTGCAGCATATTGGCAGGTGGGGTAGGCGGCATGAAAGTTTGCGGTGTCTGAGTGAATCTAGGAGTCTGGAGTAAATTAAACAAGTCTCGGACACTGGCAGCAAACCCTTCAACAATTTTACCATCACACACCCTGCTAAGTAGTCCCGCTAACGAAACAAGGTATCTGATAGTATCCCGTTCAAACTCCAAGCTATTGTGCAGCTGTTCTCGGGTGACGTCAGTAAGATACTGTGCTGTCTCCTGTCTCCCCGCTAATAGAAAGTTGGTATCCGATGCCGCGAAACGGGTCAAGCTTCAACGTTAGGTCATCGCTGAGACCGAGATCAATTACCTTTGCGAGTGGCTCGTGAATTTCTTCCAAGGATTGGAAAGTATCGGCAAAGACCCTGTACCAATCTGCCAGGGCCTGGTGAAGCCAAGCTTCGTTGTCGTATCTTTTCGCGTGCCGTAGCAGTGATAGCAGCAGCTCCTGTGAATCTTGCAGAGACGACCTCCGATTGCACACAATTATTATTACAATTTGCAGCACCCAAACACGTTCTTGGTTCTCCTGAGCTTCATTCGCATGGTGCTCTCGGACTGTCTCGATTTGATCTCGGTCAAACCCTCGATAAATTATCGTTTTCTCTTCCGTCTCTTTCGGATGATTTTTTAACGTGAGTTTTCCTCTAGGCCAAAAGAACACCGTATCCCTGTTATTAATGCTTGTTTCCCTGGTAAACAGAATGAGAATCATGTTATTAATATTTGTAATCAAATCTTTGAAGGAGTTGTGCGTCGCTCCGCCTCACATTTCGACAAGTACGAATCGTCCGAACGGGCTACACTCCCGTATGTATCGGGGGTCAATTTCGAGTTCTTCCAGACACCTTGCCACTTCTTCAGCGTCTTCCTGAGACTGGCAATTGTCAACTCTGAGTAGAAAGTCGTATCCACGGTCGAGACGGTCGAGGTACTCAGCAACGATATCAGTCAATTCTTGGGGTCTGCCTCTTACGTATTTGACACGATTCCAAAATTCCCAATTTTCTGCGCTCGCTCCAAGATATATTCTTTTCTTTACCTCAGAAAGTTCACCAGCTTCAGCAGAAACGTCGGATTGGCTGCTGTTAGAGTACGTCTTTTGTTAATATTGGGCTAGTTGATGAGTTTGTCTACTGGTAAACTTACTCGTCCACTCCGCGATTGCTGCGCTACCAGTATATTTTGAGGCATTGCTCCAATTGCTGATTATTCTGCTAATGCCTCACCGAGCACGATTATGCAAGTGGGGTGGATATATGCAAGAATTTGTCGTCTCGTCGTGGCTATTTATCCTTTTATTACTATAACCAGATGGGGCTGAGGGGCTCGTGCGTAAAATACTTTGAGATAGCTACAGTAGGAGGGATGTGGACCCGTCGTTTTGGCAGCTGAATGCTGATGCTCGCGATGGTTCATTGGAACTTCAGTTGGGCTGCCCAGTGGACTAGATCCAATAGGCGATGCGATGCACCGATAAGCGATATCCTAGACAACTCTGCGGCTCTTATTCTAGCCAGCCTTGTGGGTACCCCACAAAATGCAGGGACAGATCAGCAGTGATCGACTCTGCTGCTGTTGAATCCTGAAAAAGGAGTTGGTTCTCTGTATTCCCTGGCCGTTAAAATCTAGACCTAACAACTTGGAAACAGGAACCTAACACAAACAACCTCAATAGATAACCTAAGGTGACGATCTTCGCTGTCCTTTAGTTACCAGTTCCCAACTAGGAACTTTCCAGTTGAACAGCTGCAGGGTGGGGGTAATCGGGCGCACCGGCCCGAACGCTGCGGATTCGTATTCGGGGGCTGCAGTTGCGCTGAAAGATGAACAGGTTCCTGGCCAATAATTGACTGATTCTGCTCGCCCTATTGCAGCAAATCCAAGCGTGCCGAGCAGCTGACTCCGAAGGGGCTAAAGTTATACGGCACACCCTATCCCTATTGGGAGACTTCCAGCGCTGAGGGGTGAAGAGAGAGCGGTAAAGGAAACCATAGCGGTGTGGGAGCATGGTAGCCTAGTATGATGGCGCGATAGAATTGCGGCTATACCCACTAGCCTATGGCTATTTGCGCACGAATCGTGTGCTCAAATCAGATGGCCTTAAGAGCCCACGTACATTGACCCTGACCCACGATGACCTTGGGGTGTTGGTTTCTAATTGGACTTAGCGTATTCACTAGAACAAAATAGATCTATTGGATTTTGGTATTCTTACTGACTTTGACATACTAGTCGGGCCGTCTTAAATACACAAAGTGGGGTAGTCACACAAAGTGTTTGGCTACTTGGAAATGCATTTGCCAGCTCAGATTGTAATTACGAACGCTACCTGTACGACCTGACCAGAAAACCATGCACACCTCTCAACTGTGAGAGACGAAAAAGCGTCTTTCGAAAGTGCGATGCCATTGCGAAGATTGTATCGAAGAGCGGTATCTTTCACCGGGAGGTTCTATTCATGCTGAAAACAACGATTGAAAATCGCCAGGGTTCTGCCTCTGTGAGAAAATTGGTCTAGTTCCGTCGATGAGGTTTTATCCACATTCGAAATCGCGCTGACGGCG
This sequence comes from Blastobotrys peoriensis, assembly GCA_003705735.3. NCBI lineage: Eukaryota > Fungi > Ascomycota > Dipodascomycetes > Dipodascales > Trichomonascaceae > Blastobotrys > Blastobotrys peoriensis. The sequence continues at coordinate 211,578 of PPJJ03000013.1, read as the reverse complement.
CGTGATCAGCTAAGAAATCTCGGAAGGTAAGTAAGCGAGGTGATACTGGCATATCGGTACGTTAAACAGCAAGCACAGCAAGTACAGATAGGCAACTCTGATACTGATGAAGTTCTGACCGAGTCGGACGATTCATCATCGACATTGGCGTCGAGCGATAACACGACGCCAAGTGGGGACGCGCTAATGTTAGCCACTATCGAGATGTGCCAGAACTCGAACACAAAATCGGCCACATGTGCCGGCCAAGGGTCTGCACTCCTTGCCGAAATCGCTGATGCAACGGTGTAAGGGCAGTTTCCACAGCTTTTCGTGAAAAGAAGGGTGCCCAGCAGTCGGGCTTAGTCGCAGCGGCTGCCGTCTCGCTTTGCGCAAGAGGTCAACGACCAAACGCCGAAACAGGATGCCGGTGAAACTTGGGGTAGATTATTGGGAAGAGGCCAAGGTCATGTGTCAAACAGTCAAAGACGAAACCAATCTCACCTTGGGTAGGCCCAACGCAGCAACGAGAGGGTAGAAGGGCGTAGACGCCGACTACTTAGGCGCAGAGCGTAGGGCAGTAGCATACAGTTGCGGGATCAGTACTGGCGCCAATGTAGTACCATGTAGTACCTTGCATCATCCCGCACGACGTCTTGCATGTCCAAATACAATATACCTGCTATGGGCAGCCAACTCTTGTGAGAAATTCCCAGTGATAGCCACGGTTGGCCATGCTGGCGGAGCCATAGCGCACGCACCTTTGTCGCTCACGGCCGGAATCCACCTCTACACTGCTTAGTAGTCGTAGTTGCAAATAATTACGTTGGACCCTGATCCCATGGCATCGCCACGCGTCTTACCCTAGACTGCTCGCTCAAGCCCATTTTCCCGATCAGCCTCTCCACCGCAGTCCTGCACTGCTCCTGAGCCTAAATTGGGGCCAGCTATATTAGGACGACACTCCGCGCTCAGTCAGCTGTGTCTGTACAATCAGCTCCTGGCTGACTCAGACGCAGTCACAGTCATCTCAATCCGTTGCGTTGATGTTTGTAATGTCGACATTCGGACCGAATTTCCCGTCTCCCCGTGTCCCCGCTCATCGCATCAGCCAAAGCGACACACGTTTCCTAGCAAAGCCTCTTGCCCAGCTTCGGGGAGTAACGGCCGACAGTTTCAGGGCAAAAAATGTTTATGCACCCCATCTTCGCCCGGTTTAAACAACGTTCAACGCGGAAAAAGCAGTGGTTGGATTCGGGCCGAGTGTGAGGTTCGTAGGGGAAATTTAGCCAAGAGCTTAGTCAGACGAAAATATCACCCCGGAGTTTTTTTGGGGTCGTTACCATCAGTGCAGCACTCATAAAAGGGTTGCATTATCCTTCGAATGGGATCCGAAATCGATAAGAGCTTTTGCCTGGCCATTATTGTTGGCGGAGGCCGTACTGGGAAGGGATCTATTGGTAGATAATTGCCAATCTAGTAGATTCTGGCAGCTCAGATCACAGATCAGATTCACTCGAGATCAGCCACGTCAGTATTGGACGTGTGTGAAATGTCGACCGAGTCTAGAGAGAAAGTGCATGTATCTGCGGCATCAATTGGTGACCGATCGTCGATTGGCGACGAAGCTGATTCTCATCTACCCAGTGTAGCCTCAGTTGAACCCGCCCAGGGCGGCGATGCAGAGAAGAATGTTACCAGCGCTGCCGATACCGGTGACGACAGTGCCAACGAAGAGTATTACCAGGAAGAGTGGAATAGGCCGAAGAAAAATGTTGTGAGAATTGCTGCTACCTGCTACAGTTTTTTGGTTCTTGGTATGTGTGACTCTTCGACTGGTGCCTTGATCCCTAGCCTCGAGCAGCACTACAACTTGTCGTACCTGGTGGTATCAGTCTGCTTTATTGCTCCATTCTGCGGATACATGCTCGCTGCATTTCTCAACGAGCACTTGCATAGAAAGGTTGGCCGATGGGGTGTGGGGTTAATTGGGACGGTATGCCAATTGATCTGCTTCATCATTGCTATTCCTGGCCCCCCGTTCCCAGTCTATGTGATTGCATACGCCATTGCCGGCTTCGGAAACGGGGCAATTGACGCAGCCTGGAACTCGTGGATGGGATCCCTCAAGCAAGCGAACGAAGCAATGGGGCTGCTCCATGGGCTCTACGGTGTAGGAGGAATTTTGTGCCCCGCCATCTTCACTGCAATGATTGGGGCAGGCATCAAATGGCACTACTGCTTTGGGGTTATGATTGGCTTCACCGTAGTATCAATTGTTGTTATTGCGTACGCATTTTGGGGTGAGAACGCTGAGCAATATGCAAAGACCATTGAGCGAGCGGAGCGAGCGTCCGGTGATACCATCAAGGCCGACAACAAGACCATTATGAAGCAGAAGATTGTCTGGCTGGTCGCAGCCTGCCTCTTCCTCTATGTTGGCGCTGAGGTCGCCACTGGTGGATGGGTATCGACGTTCATGATCCAGGTTCGGCACGGAGCTGAGCTGAAAATGGGATATGTTACAACTGGGTTCTGGGCTGGAATTGCGGTCGGGCGGTTCATCCTTGGGTTCGTAACTGGAATCATCAAGCACGAGAAGTGGCTCTTTTTAGTCTACTGTGGAGCTGCTGTATTGTTCCAGATTCTCTTTTGGACTGTCCCTAGCCTTATTGTGTCTGCAATCAGTATAGGCTTCCTTGGATTCTTTTTGGGACCACTCTTCCCCACAATCATTGTGGTTGCAGTGCAAAAGCTGCCGAAATCTTTGCACGTGGGCGGAATTGGCTTCGCAGCGGCCCTGGGAGGGGCCGGTGCAGCTGTACTCCCATTCATTACCGGTGCCATTGCAAACAGCAGCGGAGCTAAGGTGATGGCACCATTTGTATTTGCACTTTTAGCTGTGCTCCTACTCGCTTGGCTGGTGTTAATTCCAATGTCTTCAAAGCCATATAGGTAAGTAGACTATTATTTATATACAACCAAATAGTACCTATACCTAATCAGATGAAGACTTGGTACTGGGCGTAGAAATGCCCGAACTAGAACTCGAGCTAGAGCTGCTGGAAACCGATGAACCGGATCCATCAACACTTCCAAGAGCCTGACCAACCTTTACCTTATCACCAGGGTTCACAGTGAATTGGAAGGCCTTTGGAGCCTCAAACACCAGAACCACAGTAGAACCTAAATTGAATCCTCCCATTTGCTCACCTTTTGTCAGTGGGTACCCACCGAGCAGACGGGATGCCCCAGCATATGTGGCCTCGTAGCAGGTGGACTTCGCCACCTTCTTACGCTCTCCTTCGGGGTCATTTTCGTAATAGGTGTTTGTACGAAGATCGCGGTCAAAATGGACCTTAATTGATCCAACATTCGTGGCACCGACTGGTGTCATCGAGAAGAACCCATACTTCCACCTACCGAGTAGCGCTACTCGCTCATTTAAACAAAAAAGGCCCGCCAATCGCGACTGAAAGTAAGGGGCCACTGAGTACAGCTCGCCCGAGAAGTGTCGCCGCAGTTCAGTGACCCAGTCAACTGGTGAATGAAATCTGTGGTAATCGCCAGGGGCCAAGTAGACGACTGCGAAAAACAGCTCCTTGTCTGAGTCTGGGGTTAAATCAGGCAATAAGACCTGCTTGGATAACTTGGAAAGTGCCCGGGCCGAGGGAGACGAAATGGAGGCATCTCCCTGGTGTTCGTGCTCCTCCACATGCTTGTCGTCTCCGATTAGGCTGTCCACCGTGTATGAAATGCCATTGACCACGGCAAAGTCGCGATGTCTATCAATGATTTCGTCGTCATTGTGGTGTGAGAAATCTACTTGGTGAGAGGGAGCAGAAGAGTAGTGGGCCGCCGCCCCACCTAACAGTGCCTCTAGAGAGTATGTGACACCCTTAACCTGTTCGACTTTACCATCATGAATAACACCAAGATGCAGTAGCTTGCCGTCAGCGGGTGATACCACAGTGGCCGACTCATCAATTGGTCGTACGCCGGGCTTTAGTTCACGGTAGAAGAACTCACCCAGATTTCGATAGGTCGTAAGGTCGGGCTCGGCAACTTCATCCAGATTGACGCCAAAAAAATACGAGTACAACTTGAAGCCGGGCTCTCGCATCCACACTGGTAGGGTGATATCATTAAACCGTCCCCACAGTCGTGACACAGCCTTAAGTGGGAGAGTTGAATATGCTGCCACTTGCCAGGGCTTTGCAGGTCGTGGTACAGCAGCGTCATCACCAATTGGGTCCTGGTCTTGCCGTCTCTTGAGAAAGAGAGCAGAAATTATGACCATTACAGACGGTACTGCCCACCACCTAAGGAATCGGCGCTGGCGCCGAGAGTTGCGCTGAGAGGCAGAAGAAGAGATTCTTCTCCATCCGCCTCGGCCATACCATGGGAACGTTCCGTAAGACGACCCCGATCTGGGGTTCAACTTACGACGAATTGACGGAACATACCGCAGCCCAGTGCGGTTGACGACAAAGTTCATAGGTCGCGACCCTGGTAGCGAGCTTAGGCCCCTCCTTAGGGACGAGACGGGGTTATAATATAGGGGGTTTCTTTTGGGCCGGGGAATGGTGGGAAATGGGTATTGCTGGGCGCCAGCAGTGACAGGCCGCGAACGCAGCCTGGCTCCCGGATGGAAATGGCGAAAGTAAGTAGGCCCGGGCATACTGACAATATACACGAGCTCGGCCTTTGCGAAGTAGGAGGTATTGCCAAAATCAGAGGGCAACCGCCTCTCGGTTTGAAGATTAGAGTACGTGGCGACGTTATCGGGGGAACAGAGACCAGTCCTGGCGTACTCAGGGGTACTTGTAGTTGCAGTCCAGTAGCGCTAGCGGTTCCAGTGAAGGATATGTTACAAATCTGGAATGAAGCTAGAGCTTGCAAAGAGAGCGTGGAATTTCAGGACCGCTTGCGTTTCGGCAGGCACCCAGAAAGGCAAAATGACAGTGAAAAAGTAATAAGGAGAGTGAAAAATCGGAAATTTGAATCGAAAGACCGTCAACGGAAACAATCTTCAACTCAAATCCCAAATCAGCTCGATCACCGTGCCCACCTCCTTGAGACCAGTATCCACGTTGGAATGTATGCAAATTGGCGATGCAGTCACAGGCAACCAAGCCGAACAGAAATCACACTCACAGGACAGGGAGAAGCGGCCTACCGCTGAACTTTCCAGATCTTCAGATGCCTGATCGCCGGCCCCTTGAAATTTCAAGCGGCGGAGTCCTCGATAGGGGTCCTGCACAGGGAGCTAGCAATTGCGCGCTGAGCAAATACGGCGGACATTCAAAAACAGCACCGAAGACTGCGTGGGAATTGCTGTCTTATTGGGCCGCCTCGGACCTCGCTTCTGCTTATGGTAAGGTCTCAGATGGTAAGGGGATCTGTGGACGGCTGAGCGCGATTTTTTAATTTGACGCGAGCGCCGATCTGGCTGCGTCTTTCTCCTGCCACTGCTGGATTCGAATCGACGACTGGACTATGTTGATTGGCGTTTCAGGGTCGCTGTGCGCGGGAAAAAACGAAGTCGCGAAGTACTTTCAGAGACTAGGGTTCACCCGGCTGGCTATTAAGCCGAAAGACGAGCGTCGAGGAGAAAATGGCGAAAAACCGGTTCACAATGGGAGTCTGACCGGTAATGGGGCGGCAAATGGCACTGTCAACGATATTTCCACCGTACGCGACCACCTAGACGTGCCGGAGGCGCTTGTGTTTGAATCAGTGGGCGAGCTAATTCAGTACGCGACTGTGAGATGGAAAGAGAGTTTCGTTCTCACTGAGGTGTCGGACATCGCTACGCTGGACGCGCTTGCCCACCGACCATTCTTCATGCATCTGGCTATTGAGGCCCCTATTTCTGTCCGGTACAGGCGATACATTAAAAAAAAACAATCTGAAATCACTCTAGAAGCGTTTGTCGATGCGTCTGATAGAGTTCTATACACCCAAAATGGACTGGCCGAGGTCTTGTCGCGGGCAAAGCTAGTGTTGGTTAACCAGACGAACAGCCTCGGATTGCTGTACGTCCAGCTCAACAATCTCGAAGTTCAGGCCCCGACGCGACTAAGACCCTCTTGGGATGAATACTTTATGAGCTTGGCCAATCTCGCGGCTCTGAGAAGTAATTGCATGAAGCGACAGGTTGGGTGCGTGTTAGTCCGAGACAAGCGAGTGATTTCCACTGGGTACAACGGCACACCGCGCGGGCTAGTCAATTGTAATGATGGGGGTTGTGAGCGGTGTAACTCTGGAAACAGCTCAGGGTCAGCACTAGGGACCTGCCTGTGCTTGCATGCCGAAGAAAACGCGCTTCTAGAAGCTGGGCGAGACCGAGTTGGATCTGCAGCGACCTTGTATTGCAACACTTGCCCCTGCCTAACATGCTCTATCAAGATTGCTCAATGCGGAATCCAAGAAGTTGTCTACCAGCAGGCCTATTCAATGGACAGCCAGTCAATGTCCGTTCTCAAGCAGGGAGGTGTGGTTCTACGGCAGTACTCATCACCACCTAAGGGACTGCATGCTCTTCAGAACGCCGCTGGCGAAATTATGGGGTACATTGGACGTTGATAGTCATCGATCTATCTAACTGTATTTATAGCATACAATCTAAGCAAGATTCTAAATTCAAATATCTCTACAAAAGTCAAGTCAATTGTTGAACCTAATATACACCTAGCCTCAGATATAACCCCCCAGACTAAATCTCCTGGTACTCATAAGGACCTGGCTTCTGTTCCACTTCGAAGTCAAGGTCGGCATCTAGTTTCTTGCCACCAACACTCAATTCCCCATGAACAATGTCACCAGGAACCAATGGCCCTACTCCCTTAGGGGTTCCAGTGAGAATCAGGTCGCCAGCCTCAAGAGTCATAATTGAGCTCATAGTGGACAGGATCTGGGGGATTCGGAACACCATCAAATTGGTGGAATCATCCTGGCGGGTCTCACCATTCACCGTAAACTTGAGATGGACATTGTGGGGGTCAGGGATCTCGCTTTTGGGGATAAACTTTGAAGTAGGCAAGAAAGTATCGAATCCTTTGCCAATTGACCAAGGCAGACCCTTCTTCTTGGCCTCGTCTTGGACATTTCTCGCGGTCAAGTCCAAAGAAAGCGCGTATCCATCAATCGCATCCAAAGCCTGCTGCTCGCCAAACTGGGTCGGACTCAAGTTCTGAAGGCGCTTCTTCAAAATCACCGCCAATTCCAACTCATGGTGTACCACCACTCCCTTTGGCGCTAGAATCGGTCCTTGGCCCGGTAGCAGGATTGAAGACGAAGGTTTGAGGAAAAAGAAGGGACGCGAAGGCGCCTTGTTGTTCAGCTCCTTGATATGCTCGACATAGTTCCTACCAATACAAAGAATCTTTCTCGCACGCTCAGCATAGGCGTAAGGGTTAGACATTTTGGCTCTTCTCAGTGTAGCTAACTCTCATAAGGCGGAGACCGGTTCGCATGATATATTTCGGCCCGGGGTCGGTCGGCCGCGTGGGGGACCGGAGCCTGCATAATGCCAATCCACCAAAAGCACTATATCAATGCATTGTCGAAAGTGACTACGAACATACTTCGTACCATACCTTAAATGCTACAGTTTACAGGACACAATCACAGGCAGCGGCTGCTGCTACAGATCCCCGGTAGACTAACATCCTTGGTGCAAATCAGTTCGAGTTGTAGACCACGGCGGGCATTCGGTATAAGACCAATTTATTGCCTAATTCTACCCCTCAAACCAACAAGCACATCACAATAAATAGTTACCGCCATCGGCAACGCCAGGGACTCGGCAGGGACTCAGAAAAGCGTTCTCCACCACCCCTGGTTATCGGCATTGGGCTCAAACGACAACCCGAACTTATCAAACTTGGCTGGTCTCCAACCCCGACGTTTGCAATCGGTAGGTGGTCGCCGCCCAGAATGGCCCCGTTGTCGAGAAATCGCGTCTGATTGCGTTTTTGCAACAAACTCAGACGCTCGTTTCGATGACTCCTTCCATAGCGGCGCCATTTGATTGTGAACAGAATTGAACATTTCGGCAGATTGATCCCTCAAACTGGGCAACGTCTCATACTGGACCTTTGACATCAGGCGCGAAACTGTACCTGACGATTCTTCCCACAACAGCTCCACTCGCTGTGCAACCGTATGCATTGCGACACCCGACTTTTGCTTCCAATTGGGCAGAGTCTCGCTCCTAAGCTTGTCCACATACACTGCAGAGCGGGCCGACGATGCCTTCCATGCTGTACCGGCTCCTTCTGCAATCGAGCTGAGGAACCCAGTCGATCGATTCACTAAACCGGGTAGCACTCCCGTTCTAGTCACCTTCATCAAATGGGTCGCTCGAGCCGAAGACTGGGCCCACACTGGACTAACTCGACTGGCGACGGCCGACACAAACTCAGTGCTTTCAGTCTTGCAGACATCAAAGAGATTCGACGCATGACTGGAGAAGACGCCCCATGCGGTTACTACCCTTGCAGAGACTGCACTGGAATCCTTTAATTGAACTGCTCGCTCTGACGCCTTGACCCAGACAGATTGTGCCCGGTTTGCAATATCGTGGAAAGCCTTTGATAGGCTCTCCGACCGCTTCTCACCATTAGAATCAGCCCGAAATTTGACTGCGTTGTTCGCTTTGAATCGTCCCCACCACTCGTTCTGGTCATTATCAGTCCCAATCGCAAATTCACGAATCTCAGAGAGCGTGGACTGCAAAGCTTCGAAGGCGAAATCCACAATCCACTGCACGCCTCGAGTGACCACATCTCTAATCTCAAAAGCCACCTTCCCTACTTCCTGCACAAGCCTGCTACTCGACAATTCTGTCGATCCTTGATAACCAGATGAAGAGTTACGACATTTTGAACGATCCATCTCATAGGAAAGCCCAGCCACCGCCTTAACTGCAATCGTTTGTAGCTCAGTCGAGCCACTAGTAGAGACGGATAGAACTTCTCGAGATGAACTAGTTGGAGCGTGTCCCGAGGCACTTACCGTGCAGAACACCGTAACAGTCCTATCAGCAGTGAGAAAAACGACTTCCCGCTCCTTGCCTTTGGTAGCGCTGTCGATGTTGAAGTTTGCCAACGCTGGCGCCTTCGACGTCAGTGATTCCGGCACCATCTCACTGACGCCCGTCAGAGCATCTGCAGCTGGCCTCACTGCCCCATCCTGAGAGAATTGAGACACCAACATGCTATACAGGACACAGAGTCCCCATAGTGCTAGGGAACTCGCAATGACCCGGCCAGTCGACCATAAATCCCTTGGTTCACCAAAAAGTAGCAAGAATACTTTTGATCCCAGAGGCTGGTTGCCTTCTAAACTGGGGACTGGCGCAGCAACAGACTCAGGTTCATGATTTACAGTAGCGGACTCTGTGATTGTGCTGATCGAAGATGAGACATTGTGACGTGAAGTCAGCAAGCTGGAATTCGAAGAAAAATCACTGCCCTGAGGTACCGGGTGTGGATTCTCTGCAGTCAGCAAAGTGGCGAAGTCAATTGCGCTCAACTGACTTGCCCAAGGCAGTAGTAGGGGAATTTCATATGTCCTGAGGCGAGATTCATACTCAGCTCGAGGGGCCGCTGGCGACAAGAGGACTTGTTTCATGAATGAGGAAGTACCATCAAGGGCGTCATCAGAGAATGTGATTGCAGGAATACCATGGCGTTTCAATAAGCGATATACCGAGGATGGAGAAAACACAAGATTGTCATCGGCGTTCTTGACGCCTCCATAGTAAAGAATCGCGAGAGACGCAAAATCAGCGTCAATCTGTGTTGTGGAAGACGAAGACGCCTTCTCCATCGGTCTCCACCCGAAGAAGCTTCTCTCCCACTCCGCAACTACGGCCATCGACTCAGCGGTCAGAGTATCTATGACTAGGTAACGCCGGACACCGATCTGGGCATTTAGTAATGCCTTTCGGATCTTGTTCAAGAGGCCAGGTAGCTCCCCTGCTAACTCGTTTGTGAACACAAGCAGGTCAATCTGGGCCGGGCTGTGGGCAGAAGCCCCAAGTTTGGGGGCCCGTCGGTAGTTTAGGGGTTCCGGTTGTCGAAGCAGAAAGGCAGACTCTGGAATAGAGACAGGATCGCCTTGTTCTAGAGCTTCGACGGTGACGCCAGAATCCACTAGTGGCATTCTCAGTGAGTAGGCCGGAACCGAGAACGTCCTAATTGCCCCGGACAAGTCCCGGACTCCGAGGATGGCATCACCAGTAGTGGGCCGGAGGCGTCCATCTTCAGACTCAGAAAGCCAAGAGTGGGTCTCATCATCACTGACTATCGATCCGACCTCTCCTTCAGTTTCTGCATAGTCACTACTCGACACATCGCCATCGGATGGCCGATCGACAACTGCAAACGAATTGTCGGACAGGAAGCCGGATGACGACGACCAGCCCTCGTCGGCCAGCCAATCCTCCTCTCGGATCATCATGTGGGGCAGCTCAGAGAACAGGCACTCAGAGAACGAAATATCACTGCGTGCTGTGGATAACGGCAGTCCTGAGTTGTCTCAAGTTCCCCAGTGGCGAGTATACCGGTAATGAGTGGTAGTCGTAGATCACGGGGGCAGACTATATTTAAAGCTTATTATGCTTCGTGAGCGGAGGCAAGAAAATAGAATAGAAACAAAAAAACAACAACCAAGCCCGAGTACTGGTGTGGTGGCGACACAAACCTGATTTAAGCTATCGACACACAACGGCCAAAAAGTTGATTAAACCAGCAACCACTGCAGCAAACTGCCAAAAAGAAAAGGGGCGACGAGCTGGATGGACACCACAGACGGGGTGAGGCAACACCGATCAAAGGACTAAGAAAGAGCCTTTAGAAGCCTGGAAAGAAACAACGCTTTGGACCAGCAAGGTTTCGGTTGGCGAGGGTCCTCCTAGTCTAAATCAAACTCAACCGATTCTTGGAGTCCAGATAAGTGCACAAGCTGCTGATAGTGGCGACCGCTATCGAGCGATTATCAGTGTGCATGAGCCGTGCGGCGGGCGATAACGAGCACAGGGTAGAAGGGCGCGTGGAGAGGAAGGGGCAGCGGCAGAGGCAGAAGCAAAGCAGGCGTAGACCAGACGCAGAGAGATAGAACCAGTGGGATCAGGATGGTAAGTATCTTATAACCTTGTATGCTACGGTTGTATCCAGTCTACATGCTCCTTTCCTGCTCTGCCTAGCGATAAATCTCGTGAACTATATGCTGATCGACAGCCACGTGAGATCATGCACAACCCTCCCCCTGAGACCCATGACTAGGCAGGGAAGAGCAGAGGGAAGAACAGACTACACCGCGAAGCCTGGAAACTGGTACTGTGGGCACGTCAAACAGGAAGGCACAAGACGGCCGCACAAAAGAGGGTATGAAAGGCAAAATAAAACCCAAACGAGAAGATGCAAACGCAGTATGTAAATGGAAGTTTACTGGCTCGTTGGCATAATCTTAGTTTAAGTATGTTTCAGAGGGGCCAGCCGCACAGGTCTGGACCCGAGCACCGCGCCGGTGCCAGGGCGCGGAGCACAACTGGGTGAGGCGGCAGTGGGAGCTAAGTGTGGTCAGGGCCAGTGGGAGTGAGAGTGAGAGGTCAGTCGTCCATCAATTGCTGCAGCCGGCTCCCTAGGGTGTGGGCCTGGGCTAGGGAGGAGTGAGTGGGCGCACTAGTTGTAATTAACTAACTTAGTGTGCTGAGTTGGTGGTGGTAGTGAACAAGGAGGTAAGAAGCGGTAAAGTACGCAGGAGAACAAGCCGCAAGCCGTCAAGTATGGCACGGGGCGAATCGAAGACTTGGCCGGTACGGGATTTAAGTAACAAAACTACCATCGAAGCTATAGAGCAGACTTGTTAACAAACTGGTATCGAAGCAGTACAGCAGAGTTAGTAACTATATAGCAGAGCACTGGCGCTGGTGAATCATGATCTTAAGCGCAGTACGGTGATATACCACAGTCACCACTGATTCTAATCACCGCTTCATTTGTTACGTACGCCAGATCCGCGGAGATCTCCGTTGCGCAACCCCCGTATACAGCCGGAATAGCGGATGGCTTTCATTTCCGATGCCCACCGCTAGCGTTCCTCAGCTTCTCCCCCGTTTGACACCGCGCCATCCATCCTAGCAACGCTTGGCTCGCAGCCTTACCCCACACTACCCCACAGTTATCGAGCCGAGGTTTCATCGCGCGGGGTAACGCAAATTCGAATTGGCCAAAAAACGAGAATCTACCGGCTAAACCACAAACCAGGACCGCCATCATAAAATTCGGTCGCCATTTTCATCACACAGACGTGAATTGGACGACAAAACTGCCAGGCGGTGCCCGCGACACGCCTAAGTTCCCAAGGTCGGCTAAATGCCCAGGAACCATTATCTGCCCACAATCGGCGAAAAGCGCGGAGATCACCTAAAATCTCAATGAGGGGGAGATTGGACAAGGCACGCAAGGTGGAGACAGGCTATCACCCGCCCAACAAAGCGGAGGCCAAATAAAGTCATTGTGTGGAGTAATGCTGCACCTCGGCCACCAGGTCCAGACCCCACAGCCTTCGACCCCAGTACGTTCACTGAACCGACCCTTATTACGGCCTCGAAAACAATCTCGAAAGCTATCTCGAGATTTTCGCGTTCAACGCTCTCCTTGCTGCACCCGACCATCAATTGCCTAAATAGAGAATGTAGCATTGAAAATCGCAAACCAGACACCCCCAATTTCGTCTCGGTGCCTCCCCATATCCGATGGTCACCTTCCCCCTCAACCCATGAATCGCTCGACCAAGAAAGATTAACTACTCTATCTGCAGCTGCACGATAACGGAGTGTACAGATACCCAGAAAGCGGGGAAACCCCTTAACAGAAGACTGGACGCAGCTAGTCATTTCCGCCACTCAATTCATTGCTTCTTCGCTTCACCAGTACCCTGGGTCTCGTCAGGCTCTGCTCCCGACTGGTTATGTGCCCTGCTCCTCTCTTCCCGTCAAGACTGGCTCCGGAATTTTAACGTCCAGACACTCTCTGGGCTTGTTTGTCCGCTCTGCTGCATTGCCTCTTTCGTCAGCTTGGCCGTGTTCCAACACTCGTCTATCCCTCTTTGCTGCACCTTATCCGATCGCCTATGCTCGTCAATGCGGAGGGACTGCAACCTAGCATCCAGGCAAGGGATATATAAAAGACAGCAATTCCACCCCAAGTCGCTAGTCAAATTAAGCACCACTAACAATGTCCAAGCCTGACGATACAGGAGCTCAAGTCGAACACTTCACCGCCGGGGATGACCTTGGCCCGAAGATCCATCGCGTCACCACCTCTGGCAAAAACAATGAAGTCATTCACATTGGCGAAATGGCCGTCTACAAGGAAGACCTTATGATGGCATTTGGAGAAGGCACGTACAAGCCAGGAGCCCACCGATTCGGAAACCCAATGCCATTAGGTATGTGTGCCTTTGGCTTCAGTTCTATCCTCACTGGACTGTTCAATTGCCATGCCCGTGGGGTGCTTATTCCAAACGTCATCCTCGGCGTCGCCTTCTTCTACGGCGGATTGGTCCAAGTTCTCGTGGGAATGTGGGAGCTCGCGTTAGGAGAGACGTTTGGGGCAACCACATTCACCACTTACGGTGCGTACTACCTCAGTTACGGTGCACTGTTGAACGAATCATTCGGGGTAGAGGCCGCGTATGCCAAAGACCCCCAAATGATGAACAATGCCTTAGGGATTTACTGCATTGTTTGGGGATGCATCAGTGTAATGTTTTCAGGGCTAGCTTGGAAGGGCCCAGTTGAGATTACGATCCTATTCACCTGCATCATGTTTGCCTTCTTCTTGACAGCTGCGTCATACTTCACTGGAAGCCAGGCATGTATGACGGCGGGGTCGGTATTTTCCATCATTCTGGGAGTTGACGGGTTCTACCTCGCATATGTGCTGCTGGCCAACAAATCTAACGCATTCTTTCGACCCAAGCCAATGTTTTTCCCCTGGTCAGTGGTCCCGGAGGGACTCGACGTTTAGTAACCCACGTCGTCACCGTACACAATATTTCCATAGTTTCAAGTGTATTTTAGGAACCATTGAGCAGCCAATTCGGCAACCTTTCTAGGATCTTCTCGATGCAGGAAATGACCAACTTTGGACAGCAGTTGCACTTTAACATTAGGCACGTCCTTGAGCTTTTGCTGCTCGAGTAAGTACAGCTTCCTCGACATGCACTGGTCATCGTTACCTCCGAGGATGAGTGTCGGCACCTTTTCAAAATCGACCACCCACTTTTCAAAATCTCCTATCTTGCCTGGGGTTCGGACTGATCGGTAGTAAGCAGTGGCCGAGTCAATTACTCCTGGCTGGTTAAGTGTCTTGTTGACATGAGCAAGGTCTTCTTCCTTGAAGTCCCAGCCTGGCGACCAGTACTTCCATAGACCTCTCAGATATTCCGGGTTTTCGGGCTGGGCTAGTCGTGGGCGGTACAGCCATGGGAAATGCATAGTGATGAAGTATGACGACAAGTAAAGCTGCTCGGGCACCTTCCATGCCAGCTCAAGAGGCGGAATGTTTGCGAGATACGGAATTGCCAGCGTCGTGACCGACGTAATTAGATCTGGGAACAAACTGGCGGCCTTGAATGTCGCAATTGCACCCCAGTCATGGCCAAGCAGGTGAACTGGGGTGCCCCTGGGAGCGACGCTTTGGATGAACGCCTGGTAGTCAGACGCGAAGTCACCGGCCCGGTATTCAGGCTTGGGGCCTTGGCTCGACGGTTCATATCCACGAAGCAGAGGTGCCAGTAGCAGCGGAGCCTTGTCAACTTTGGTTAGTTCTTCTAGTAGGATGTCCCATACCTCGGACCAAGACGAATTGTCATCGGGGAACCCGTGGATCAAGAACACGACTCTGGACCATCGCTTCTTTTTGGGACCAAAGATGTCGGCATCAGGGTGGTTCGACAGAGTCGAGAAAACGCGATCACCGTTGCGCAACTGGATATTGTATTGAGTGGGCATCTTGCTATAAAACGCTCTTCTTCCTTAGCCAAGTACTAGATCTGGGGAGGGGGCACCGTATTAATAGTAGGCGGGATGCATGTGAAATGTGCCTCGGTAGTCCTGATCGCTAGTCGCCCACGACATGAAAAATTGGGTACACTGGCAACAAGAGCCGGGCACAGCCAAGACGGGCCAACCGGATGAGCCTAGATCGGATAACCGGAATGGACTGACCGGCTCTCCGTACAAGGTTGTGTGTTCCAGGATATTTGGGTTTAATTATCAATTGTCAGCAGGAGCTGAGCCTCAATTTGACGTGTCTCAGCCACAGTTAGGCTCACATAAGGCTTAAATTGAAACCGGGGCGGGCGGGCGTTTTGGAGACTCAATTACTAGCCAGGAGTCATAATATCATTGACATACATACATTCTCAACGGTAATTGGGCTGCACCGCTCTGAAATGAAGTTGCTTCAGTCTATTGATAGATACAGAACGGTTAGTTCCGGTACGTAGGGACGCTTTTGTGTAATAATGCCTGTGCCTGCTGTTCTCTTTACCCTCTATAACGTCACTCGTCTATCTCGGAATTGACTGGGGGGTTTGGTAGCTCTGCTTTGCAAAGATCAAACCATTCTGGTGGCGGATGCTGCGTAGTGGTGAGGTCTTCCGGTCTAACTAGGAACTGCATCATCATTCCATTGGAGCTATGCCAAACAATGTGGCAATGGAAGAGCCAGAGTCCGGGGTTGTTTGCCTCAAATCTCAACAGCACCCATCCGTGGCCCTCCAGCACCACAACATCTCGCCTGAGAGGATTGGAGATGTTTTTGTGACTATTATACACGTCATTGGTAAACCTGTCAGTCCCAGTCCCCATAATCCAGAACCGAGTACCATGTAGATGGAACGGGTGAGTGGATCCATCGCTGTTGTTCAGCAGCACATCAATGACATCGCCTTGGAAAACAGGCACAATAAGTTGCTCATTGGCCCATTGTGGGGTATCTCCCTCGTGGTGCAATTGGCTGATGGTCCCGTTGGACTCAAAATTGTACAGCGACAAAAGGTTAGGAATCTCGTTGGTGAAATAGGTGGTGTCGTTGAAGTAGGCTCTTCGGATCCGCTTCTCGTCTGGCTTGAACTTGGAGTTGATAAACATAAACCTGTTCGCGGGAGGAGGTGTCAGGGGGACAGATGGGACCAGCAGAGACGAATTGAGCTCTGCGCATGTCTTGTTGATCCCGCCTTCTCTCTGATGCTGGGACTCGGGGTACCGAATGGGGATCCCCTTATTGCGCTTGATCTCTTCGGTGTACCGTGGATATGACCACACAGCCTTGAGTCCTGGGTCCAGCCGAGGGTTTGGACGGTAACACTTGGTATTCATATCGGCTCGGAGCCAATACCCCGAGCACTGGCTATCGTGATTTGTAGTCACTAGTGCGGAGTACCGCTGAGCATTTGCTAGCCGGAGAATCGACACATTGTAAGGTTTCACATTCAGGCCATCAGCCTCAATGACTGTCAAGGAATGGCCGTCAATAGAAAAGTCGAATTCGCTGAAACCACCAGCGCTGACCAATCGAATTCGGTAGGTTTTGCCTGGGAGCACTGGGATCACAGGTAAGTAGGCATCATTGTGGCACGTATAACTGCCGTTAGTAACTCCATTTTGGGGCCCAGTATGGTCCAATACTGAGCAATTGAACTTGTTGATACCTTGAAGGAGACCCGAGTCTGGAGTAGGCTCGTACTGCCTTACGGGCCCTAGAGATGGCCGCTTGTACAACGCCAAGAGCTCTGGCGAAGGATCAAAATTGTAGTCAGATAAAAACACCAAGATCTCTTCATCGTAGTGGCTGCCCTGCGCCTTGAGGATTTTGTCTTCCTCCTTGGAGTGTATAACCACAGGACCGGCAAACCCATCGACATACTGAGTAGAAAAGTGAGAGTGGTACCAGTATGTTCCAAATTGAGACAATGTGATGTTGTAAGTGAACGATTTCCCCGGATTGATTGGGCATTGGGTCACACCAGGCACGCCATCATAGTAATTGGTTCCGTTCTGCAAGAATCCATGAAAGTGCAAGGTAGTAGGCTCATCCGCTTCATTCTTCACATGGACTAGAATTGTGTCGCCCTCATTTCCTTCTATCAGAGGGCCCGGAAACTGGCCATTGACCACTGTCATGCTCTTTTCAACACCATTAGGAGCAGCAATGATCTGAGATATCACAAATGAATATTCTCTAATTCTGGGCTGCTGGTGGGTTTTCCATAGCCCATGCTTAGACAGGTAATATTCTCTAGACGTATCTAGTTGCCAAGGTCGAAGCGGTGCCCCATACAGAGTCTCATTGTGTTTGGGCGTGAATATGGAACGGACAGGAGGGTGGAGTAAAGAATGGTTTTTGATCTCAAACCGAGCACGATCATTGGGCCAATTGATAGAACTTACCCACACGATTGCAATTGCTATCAGACCAAGTACCATGACGACCCCAAAGGACCGAAGGCGATTGGAGTAGTTGCGTGGAGAGTCCTCTTTGCCCCCAGCTGGCTCACAGGGAAGATCACAGGGGGCCGACTGATCTTCATGGCCGTCGGGCGAGACAACTAATGGATCAATAGGGAGTCGCGTATAGCCTTGAACCATTATAATTCGTTGCAACTACAAGATTGAGAGAGACCATTAACGTTAAATAGCACGTCCTCGTTTCGTCGTCTTAGCGAGTTGTGTTCTCGGGAACGCCAAATGCCCTCAGACCCATTTCGTGATTCAGGCGGTCGTGCCGTTCGGGACTTCTATAGCACTTTTAGGCAATTACCGGTAAAAGCAGGACTTGAAGTGATTGGAGGTACGCAATTAGACATCGAATCATTGGCCAAACCATTGGGCCGTAGTGGGCCCCAATTCAGCACACCTAACCAAATACCTCTACTTTCATTGGCCCGAATGAACCATCAGTAGAGCACAGCGGCAAGATTCGGCTCTACGTGGTAGACAGCTATCAATAGCTCTGGATTGTCGGCCCATTCATTTAAGACGTCTCATAGTTCCGAATGCCTCGGATAGGCGACCTCCCGATACATTTATGACCCACGACCGAACGGATTGCCTCGATCAGATGTAGGCGTAAAGTGCGAGAAATCCTGTGACAGGCCGGCAAAGTCAATTGATGGTTAGCAGTTGAGTGAGGAGTATTCTCCCCTCTCCCCTGCAATTGCTTATCACACATCCACCTCCGATAGCCAAGTTTTTTTACTGCTTGCGCCAAGAAATTGAACGCTTTGCCTTGCCCTAACCTATCTACCATGCGATTTCTGGCTCAGGGGCTACCCGAGAATGCTGGGCTTTAAAGTGGGTCTTCATAGGGCCGATCGGCACTCTGTAACAGATAATACGGCCCCGACCAGTTTCAGACAGCAGTAGACGGCCCCAGAACCCTAAGGCGTAATACGTGCGCATCGGGCTTGAATTACTCTAGCCAATACGATCTTGGGCGTATAGCGGCCAGTTTAGGAACCAATTGACAGCTCCCACGCTCATTCTCACGGTCTTGACCCATCCTTCACTTTGTGTCCGTATTGTCTCACCTTGCCTCGTGCCGGCAACTCCCGCCAGATGCCCAGTGGGCGAGGACACGAGCAAGCTGAGCCGCCACCTTTCACAGAAAACCGTAGAGAAACACCCACTGCGACTGCATACCTGGGATAACCATAGCAGTAGCTAGCAATCCCGATTCCCCTCCCACAACCGGGGAGCAGTGAACTATCCCAACTTCTGGGCAGAGCAGCGAGCTTATCGGACGCGGGGTAGCCGGCGGCCGGTGAATTGTGGGGTTGGGATTTCGGTCCGATAGATGCTCCGCGACCACTGCATAATCCAAGTAAATCGTTTGGATGACGCTTCAGACGCGAGCGGTGCCGGCCTCCGCTTTTCGGTATGCGGTATGGGCGGGCTTGTCTTGGCCCGTTTCAGTCCCCGGCTCTTTCGAACGTTCGCTTATCAATTAGCATATAAAAGCCAATGCAGTCGGACTGGTGTTGGCAGCGAACCAAAGAAGTAGAATAATGACTGTCGGAACCTACTCTAACGTTGAGCGCTTCAACCCTCTGTTTGGGAACAAGTTTCGAACCCGGGACGATTTGGTTCGCGCACTGTCGCAAGTGTTCGACCCGCTCGTATCCAAGTTTTCTGCTGGATGTGCTCGAGTCCAATTGGATGCTTCGGCGGCATGGTTCGATCGGGCTGCTTGTGATCTCGAAGGATGGGCCCGACCACTATGGGGAATTGCGCCATTCGCAGCGGGAGGAGGCAAGTTCGAGCACTGGAACCTTTACGTCACGGGCCTAGCCAATGGGACAGACCCTAGTCATCCCGAATATTGGGGC
This sequence comes from Blastobotrys peoriensis, assembly GCA_003705735.3. Lineage (NCBI taxonomy): Eukaryota > Fungi > Ascomycota > Dipodascomycetes > Dipodascales > Trichomonascaceae > Blastobotrys > Blastobotrys peoriensis. The sequence goes on along the minus strand of PPJJ03000013.1, from coordinate 192,189 downwards.
AAGGTCCTTGACTATGACCAGCGACATGTCGAACTGGCGGCCATTGCCTTTGCATTGCTACTAGTGCCCGAGCATCTATGGGAGCCTCTGTCTGATGAAGCAAAAAAGAATGTGATTCAATACATGATTGAAGATAGGAACACAATCCATGCTGCAAACAACCACAAATTCTTTCGAGTGCTGGTGGATTTGGCTTTAGCACAGTGTGGCCATCCCGGTTTTGACGAAGGAACCGACGACTATCTTCAAGACCTCGACCGGTTGTACCTTGAGGAGGGCTGGTACCGAGATGGTGACGATCGAAAAAGTGGCCCTCGACGAATTGACTACTACAATCCGTTTGGAATGCACTTCTACGCGATTCTCTATGCCAAATTCCGTCCCTCTGATAAGCCTCGATCCACCAACTACCGCAAATGGGCTCGCGAATTCGCAGTGCACTTCCAGCACTTTTTCGATGAGAATGGTGCCTGTGTACCTTACGGCCGAAGTATGACATACAAGATGTGCTGTGCCTCATTCTGGGGAGCATTGGCCATCATTGACGAGGAGGCCTTGCCTTGGGGAGTTATGAAGGGCCATTTTCTCCGCCACTTGAGGTGGTGGACAACTCAGCCCATTTCTCGTATCGATGACGGAATCGTCCCTAACGGATTTGCGTATCCCAACCCCAACATGTGTGAAAGCTACAACTCCTCTGGGTCACCGTACTGGTTGATGAAGATCTTCTTGCCGCTGCTTTTGCCAGAATCCCACCAATTCTGGACTTCCACTGAAGTAGAAGCAAACTATCCGTCCAAGTTGGTCACGTACCCAGTTCCAGGATTGCTATTTGCTCATGAACCTGATCATACCTACTCCCTGACCTCGGGCCCACAATTACCGGCTGCTATGCGTTTCACTAAAGAAAAGTATTGCAAATTTGCGTACTCATCAATTTATGGATTTAGTATTGAAGCCGAATCCGACTACTTTGACGGAGCAGTACTAGATAGCATGATTGGGTTCTCTGACGACCGTCTCCACTACCGTGTTCGAGAACATTCAAAGGACGTCGTGATTGCCGACAACCTACTGTATTCCAAATGGTACCCGTGGAAGGATGTGACGGTAGAGACTTGGCTGTACAGTGATGGGCCGTGGCATGTTCGAGTCCACCGAATTGATTCTCCTAACAGGGATTTGGACTCAACCGAGGGTGGGTTTGCAGCGCCACGGGCGGATTTTGAATCCGACAAGCGCATCGTGGCTGACGACGGCTCTCGGGCACATATTGAATGTGTATCCGGCGATTTTGGAGGAATTGTGAACCTAACTGGTGATCGTAAGGCCCGATGCCATAACGCCATGCCCAACACCAGTCTCATGTTTGCTAGAACAATTGTACCGCAGCTACGCGGTAAGATCGAAGCTGGTAAGCCCACTGTGTTTGCTACTGCCGTTCTCGCTGGCCCGCAATATCATGTCGCGAAGAAATGGACCAACCCTCCCACAGTACCTACTATAGATGCACTTCGGAAGATTATCAATACTAAGGGCGAGCCTTTAGGCTTGACTAAGTAGCGGCCTCAAGTAAATTCTTTAGAAACAATATCAACTATTGGAAACGAACCGGATTGGCGCAAAAATTAGTTGAGTTACATCGTTGAAAGGGTGAAGATCCGGTCAAAATCTTTCAGCTTCGCAAATTCAAGAATATCTTCAAAGTAATCAGCGGCAGACTGTTGAGAGTTTGGCGACATGATCCTAGACTCGAAACTCTTTGGAGGGTTGTGCTCATTGGAAACTTCCAATGGGCCATCCTCAAGCGCTGCTTTGCGAATATTGATTTTGGAATGCGTTTGGGCTGCTGAGCGGAGCTTGCTGGAGAAGTTGGCCGCCATGTTAGACCGAGGTGCTTCTCCGGGATTCCACCGCATGGATATGTCGTCGAGGGAATCTACTAAGACAGAAAAATTCTCATTGATAGGCTCCAGGTAGTACGAGGAATGCGCTAGCATGTACCGAGCTGCTATGAACAGGCAAAACGAAAATTGCGGTGGGACGATACTGTCCATATGCCTGAGAAAGATGGTGGAAATCCTCGTGATTTCAATCCCAGCATTCATGCAGGTTTCCGCGGAAGCGATGTTGGGTAATTTTGACATTAGCGCTGCGTCCGGGAATGCGATACCCTGATGAAGTAATATCACACTCGTGTTGTGGGTGATGTGGGCTAGTGTAAGGGCCTCATCTAGCCGACCACGATGATTGACAGAAGCATAGCTCCAACGAGACGGTAGGTTATTTTTCCACGCGTTAAGCATTGCGTCATACTTTTGAAAGGTACTCAGCCAAGATCGTAGCTTTTCAGTGGAACTAAAGTCGACAGGTACCTGGACCAAGAACGTGGCTACTCGAGAAAGACATTCCAGTGCCTCAATTGAGTATGCAAATCCCCCTATAGTCTCATCGTCCTGCTCCTTCACATATGCCGGAGGATCTTTCGCATCTCCCTCTGGAATATTGAAATAACGGGTCTCGCAGGGCATTTCCAGGCTAAAATAAGTACCTTCGCTGGGCAACCTTCGCTTGATGTCAGTACTTCGGAGACTAGGTACGGATCCTGTCGTGACGCACGCAAATCTATCAAGGACAAATACCATCCAGAATGACCGTCGGCGCTCCTCGCCTTCAGTCCAGCTTGAAACAGGATTGAGAAATCCAATTCGATTTAAAAATTGGTTGTCAAGCACGTCCTCTTCTTCGTGAGCAATCCCAAGCTGCTGGGCAGTTCGCAGCAATGCCGAAACAACGCTCCAATTCCGGGGGCCTCTGCCGGAGCCAATTGTATCAAATGCGACGATAATTGCGGCCTGCAAATTCTCCAAGGTCGACTCTTCCATAGACGCTAAAAGAACATTATATTTGCACCTGCGACAGTATCGGTTCCGGGCTTCAGCCGAGATGTCAGTTACAAACCGCATGGCAGCAACCGTGATTGCCTGAAGGATGGGCGTGACCTCCGGAGGACGTTCCCCTGCTGGAAGGTATACCTTCTTCTCCAAGCTGGCACGATGGAGGATCGGTAGCCAATTGTGCACTTTTGAGAAGTATAGATGACACAATTTAAACATCAACTCATCCGGTGGAAGAAACTCCATGGACGAATCGTCCTCAATGCGCATCACAGCTACTGAACTACCGGGACCAGTGGACATTAAGGCAGGCTGCGATTGCTCAGTTGAAATGGCGTCATGACTTCGTTTCCCTAATACCGACAATTGAGACCGAAGATCGCCAAGATGAGTATCCAAGCCCATCGCTTGGCCACCTCGCGTGCTGGGACCTCCCATTGAGCCTCCAGCACTGGCACTAAGAGACCCAAGCTGGTAATGTGAATCACCGAGATTAGGGATTGGGGTTGAGGAGCTCACCGCTCTATTGCCTAGCAACATGCTTTGGCCTAAAACAATTGCTTCGAGGCGGTCGATTTTCTTAAGCAGGCCCTCCTCAATTGCCTCAATCTTGCGAGCGAGGGCATCAACATAACCAGTCTTTGCACCTGGACGCTTGGCTTCTGAGTATTCGCATACTGTGCCCGCAGCCTGACACTCAGTGCAGGGTGTGCCGCGTGAGCATTTGTGCTTCCTCTTACGACAGGCCGTACAGGCGGTGGCTGTATCGGACCGCTTTTCATCCGCCATGCTTGTCGCGCAACCGCACAGAAACCGCCGTCTTAATAAAGCACCACTGCGGCCAAAATATCCGGGTTATTGAACGGTCCGGATGGAAGAGGAGAAGATGCGGAGGAGACCCTGGGCCAACTCCAATGGAAGTGGGGTAGCGATCTGGTGGGGGGGTAGAGTTAGTGGGATTCAGAGTAGAGCTGTCCCTGCTAGGTGAGTCGAGGAAGAAGACTGTTGCGATCTCATGACAGTGCGACTGTCGGCAAGTTGCCTTGGAATCTATTCGAACTAGTAAAATGTGAGCGGAGCAGTAGACGGTACTACTCGTTTAGCCTGCCCATTCTCGAAAGTGTGGGGGAGTCTAAAGTGGGGTAGTGTGAGAAAATGGAAAACCTCCCGCAGATCACGGTCGGCGGAGGAAGAATCTGGGGTAAACCGATGTGGGATAAGTAATCTGACCCGTTCCAGGCGGACCGATAGATGCTCCGCGTCGACACTGTCAACTGCTGGAGCAGGAGTGGGGTAACGACACGTCCATAAAAATCGATGATGACTTACTGTAGAGGGTGTTGAAGGCTAAGGAGGGGTACGTGGATCCAACAGATCATTGAAGGCATATAAGATAGCCATTTTGGGCACCAATAGAGAGGACTATCCAACAATCCACACTCAATTCTACAACCAAGCTTGCACACACGCAGTGAGATGTCTGAGAAGGAACCCACGCAAGTGAGGACTCTGGAAGACGAATTCCAGGGTCAAGATCTCCGGCAAATCGTCGCCGAGTCTCGCGACAAATACTGGTGGCATTATGGCTACAATGTCAAACTCAATTTCCTCCTTCTGTCTGGGGTACTGTCTTGCATGGCCGACGGCTATGACAATACTATGCTCAACGGATTGCAATCAATTCCTGCCTGGAAGGCATTCTTCGGGCAACCAAAGGGAGTGCGCCTGGGGCTTCTGGCTAATGGAGTACAGATAGGTACTGCAGTTGGATTGCTAGTTAACTGGTGGCTGGTCCAGACATTTGGACGACGGCGACCATTGATATTTGCCTGCGTGATTATGACGCTCGGGGTGGTTATTCAAACCTCGGCCCAAAATTATGGGATGTTTCTCGGGGGTCGAATCTTGATTGGGTTTGGGGATGCAATTAATCAGAAGACATCGCCAATTCTCATCTCAGAAACAGCTTATCCATCCCAGCGCACCCAGATGACTGGGTTGTACTTTTCTACTGGATCATTGGGACAGCTCATTGCAGCATGGACTACGTTCGGTACTTTGAAGATGGACCCTTCTAATTGGGCCTGGCGATTGCCAACCTTGATCCAAGTAGTACCTTCGCTGATTCAAGGGGTTCTGGCTATTTTTGTACCCGAATCTCCTCGTTGGTTAATCAGCAAGGGACGATACGAAGAGGCCACTGATGTCATCACCAAATACCATGCTGGTGGTGACCGAGACGCTAAAATTGTGCGATTCGAAATTCTTGAAATTGAAGCAGCTCTGGAGCTTGAAAAAATGCAGGCGCGATCTTCTTGGTTAGAATGGTTCCGAACCCGAGGAAACGCACACCGACTGTTTATTGCTGCCAGTACAGGTGCTATGATGCAGTGGACAGGGAATTCCCTAATTTCTTATTTCTTGGTGTTGGTGCTTGAGAGCGTTGGTATCACAAATTCGCGAAATCAACTCATCATCAATGGCTGTCAGACAACACACGCCTTCCTGTGGAGTATCTTTTTCACTTTCCAGGTGGAACGCCTCGGCCGTCGACGAGCATTCTTCATTGGACTGTTTGGAATGCTGGCTACGTTCATTGTCTGGACTGCGTTGTCTGCTCAGGGACAGAAGACCAATTACGCTAACAAGGGTCTAGGATACGGTGTGGTGGTGATGATCTTCGTGTTTTTCATCTTCTACAAGATTCCCGGTCCAATGGTGCCTAGTTATGTTGCGGAGACCGCTCCATTTCACCTGCGACCGAAAGCGTTTGTTGTTAACGGCTGGGGAAGTGTTGCAGCACAGATTTTCAACAATTTTGTCAATCCAGTTGCACTTGATGCTATCAAGTGGAAGTACTATCTTGTGTGGTGCATCGTATTGGTGATGAACATTATTGTTGTATACTTCTTTTACCCAGAGACCAAGGGCATGTCACTGGAAGAAGTAGGCGTCATTTTTGACAAGAACGAAGGCATCTTCAACCAACCTGGAGCTATCATTGATGAGAAGCCGACATTGCGACATGAGGAGGAAGTGTAGTACCGTAAGCCTCCGTAAAGTATCACAGTGCTGTTTTAGTATGTATTATTAGCAAAGCCATTACAATTCAAAAATGAGTACTAGCTATTGGCACCCATTGTAGAGTTACTACAACAACGACTCAACTGCATATTCTTGATTCAGCACTGACAGCACAAGGGCTGCTGTACTCCTGTTGAAAGCAAATCCATTATACACACTGCTGTTGCACGTCGGCGAGGAGCAGTAGTCAAGAGGCTTTCATCTTCTACCGCATCTCATCAATACACAATTCAAGTCAATTACATTCCAGTGTTTTTGGTATCAAAACCTTGTCATCGCAATGTTTAATTAATTTTACATAGCCAGTACATCCATGCATAAATCGTTTAGGATCGGGGCTTCTCCTTCTTCTCCTTCCACAGAGCAAGCAGAGAGACACCGGAGACCTTGACGACCTTGAATCGCACACCGGGAATATCTCCCTTGGCCTTACCCTTTCGTCCGAAACCGGCAAGCAGAACTTCGTCGTTCTCGTCAACAAAGTTGAGACAACCGTCATTGGGGACGAAGGCAGTCACCTTCTTTCCGTTCTTAATGAGCTGGACTCGAACACACTTTCGAATAGCAGAGTTGGGCTGCTTGGCCTCGACACCGACCTTCTCGAGAACGATTCCCTTAGCGTGGGAAGATCCTCCGAAAGGAGAGGACTTGAAGGCAGTTCCAAGCAGTCGCTTCTTGAAAGACTGGTCAGCCCATCGACTAAAAGTTAGTATCTACATTCACAGGTCGGGACACAAAGCAACAGCTGTAAACACAACTGCTGCAACACAATAACGGCAACTTACTTGTCTCGACGGGAGGTTCGCAGCTTTCTGGCGGAGTTGAGTCCTCTAGGCTTTCCCTTTCCCATGTTGGCTGTGTGGTTTAGTCGAAGGTAATTTCACACTATTCAAGTTTCTACTTGATCGAAATAATGGTCTAAGGAGTGAAATTTTCAAATTTCCATTTTGGGTAACCCAGACGCAGTCACAACAGCAGAAAAAATAGGCAGAAGTGGGGGAGCGAAATATAATAGCTAGGGCTACACGGCTGCACTCTGGAACCTCCCCGATAAGATAGACATCGTACATTAGAAGAGTAGCGAGCGAGGGCAGTAGAGAGTAGCCGATAGTGGCATCCGTGTAATCAAGCAACAAGATCAACAAAATCAACATAATTACATATCTTAGTCATAGTCCTGGTCTAGCTCGTCCCTTAGTGCAGCTCCTTGCCTTCGATTGACACCCCTGATTTACGGGATTTGCCTGTTCGTCCCTTATTGGCTATTCTTTGTCGCAGTCGCTTAAACTCGTCACCACTGCCCATAGGAGCCGCCCGGCTGCCTGGAGCAGGTCCAGTTAGATGTGACTTTGGTGCCACTTGGAAAGTTCGAGACTCCACCGCTGGAATGAATGCACGGTTTCGGCGCACTGCGGCGGCCTCAGCGGCAGTCAAATGCTCAATTTGGGTAGGAGTGCTATTGACCGACTCCAGGGCCTTGGCCGCGGCAGCAATCGACTCGTTCTCATCGAGATTGTACAACTTGGACACAACATGCTTGTCGCGATAGTTATCGGATCTACCCATGATTGGACGAGTCCAATTGCCAATTAATCGATCAGCCGATCGCTTAATCGCCAACTGGGGGCGCTTGGAGCGTTGGTAAAAGTACACGACTTTACCCAAGCCGGATTCTCGCAGATGAATAGTTTTGATCGGGAGTCTTTCGATTGCAGCAAACATGACTTTCTGAATTTCGTATGCAGGTAGCGAAGCATCAGGCAATGGCTCGAGCCACATGCGCACCGCCTCAAGAAGGTTATTGTCGAGAATAGAGTCAGTCAGGGACGCCTTTTGGATAACGGCAGTCACTCTTGGCAGGAGCTGAAGCTTATTAACCGCCGGCGCGCCATTGCGAATCGACTCTGCATCGGCAATTGCTGAATTTCGCATCTGCTCGCGTAAGTGCGAGATAGCTTCGTCCTGCATCTGCTCAATATCGTCTCCATCGAGCTTCTTACGCCGTTTCGACACGGGCTTCATCGCTTCGTCTAATCGTCGCTCGATTTCGCGCTTCTTCCTCGTCTCTGGATCCAGCTCCTCTTCAGGCGTCGCTTCTCGAGAGCTCTCACCATCGTCGTTGGTCTGTTGCTTGGTCTTTTTGGGTGTTGCCGACGCTCTCGCACTCGACCTCTTCGCTCTAGTCTTTTCTTTTGGTGCCCTAGGTGCTCGTTGGCGGTCGGCCCGTTTGTGCGAAGATAGCTTGTACACCTCTTCATCGATGGGAATTTCAGTATCGACTTCTCGGAGCTGCTCTTCGTCCAGATCACTTAACTCTTCATCATCAGACAGCGCGTCCGGATCATTGTCGTCGTCGCCTTCAGACGGGGCTGGTTCGGGCTCCACCTCTGGTTCTGGCTGCTGTTCAGAATCCTGTTCGGCAGACTCAGGTTGCTGTATAGTATCTGATCCGGCTTCAACAGTTTGTTCGGCTTCAGGCGCCTGCGACTGAGTATCTTCAATCTCCTCTGCCATATTGATGTTGAATAGGACTGGTGCAAATGCGACAATTTACCGGCACTGATACAGATGTGGCTGGGGCGCGGCTGGGGGAGAGACAGCAAGGTGTGAGGGCCATGTGAGGTGCTGGCTGGAGGCACACGGGCCAGGGACAATTAAGACTGCGTTCTGGTCTAGGAGCACGTAGCACCTATCCAATAGGGCTCTTTTGTCTCGCCTGCCCTTTCCTCACCAGTCGCTTGCAATTGGTTGTATTTCTTCCTCCTTGACCAGCTCCCTCGCTCCCCGGAACCTACCGCCTAACTCGTGCAGTTTTTCAGCCCACGACAGAAACTCGAGACTTGCTCACATCTCGAATCTAGTCAGAAACAATGTTTGGCGGTCCCCCTCCTCCTCCTTCTGAGGACGAACTCCAGTCCTACCGATCCCAGGCCGCCTATGTTGTGCGTCAGTCTGTGTACACTGCAGTAGCTCTGTGGAGTGGTGAGTGAAGCGGCCAGGTGGGGAAATTTCAGGGCCATTCTTGAGAACTCCGGTACTAACTACAGCGCCGTTGGCTTTTGAACTTATCAAAGGACGATTTTAGACGAAATTGTGCAAAACTGGAAGTTTAATGTACTTGCCATTTTTCATTACCGTGAATCTGTAGAGCCAATCTCGGACTTCCTCGGCTTACACCTGTACTTTGTAGATAACAACACGCATTGAGACTACGCCTTTGACATAACCACGCATCGTGGAAGGGATCGCAAACGAGGCGTTTGGTGATTCACAATGGCCATGAAGGCTCTCACGTATCCCTCGTTTTAGTACTTCAACCCCAATCGCTCCTTGCTCTGTCCTTCTGTCTGCCTCCATGCCGTACGGGGCTCCTGTTGAAACGCACGGCGATGATTTTTCATCCAACTGCTATCTAAGGGTCGTACAGTAATGAGAATTTCAGATCGTCCTATTTCAGTTAATTCAAATGATCAAGAATCACCCGACGCTGAAAAGCTTGTTGGCAAAATGTGTCCAAGCTGAATTCAGAATTACCCCACCCCCGCTAACACTGTCTGCATCGATGCCGGTCTATCAGCATTTCAAGACTCTTGGAGAACTGTTGCATTATCGCCAGGACTATTGTCCTATCACGAAGCGTCGCCTGGACTCGATTCAAATGATATTCATAGACAACGAGAACGAGACAAAGGGGACTACTCGAGACGAGCTGGTGGTCCGCGGACGCTTCGTCAACTCTGATCGAAGAAAGGAACTGACGACTCTAGAGAAGCGGCTCATGGATACTCTGTCGGTGGACTCCAAATACGATTTGAGTTTAGAATACCTCAGTCGAAATGAAAATTCAATTGCTCGGCATCGCGACACGACATATGCAGATTCAATGGGTGTGGAAAAAGAAGGAAGTGTCCGGGAGCGAGTCTCCAGGGCCGATGAATTAGCTATGGAGCAAACCCAGGGGTTCCTCGCTCTGTTTGACCAGCAGCAAAAATAATAGGGTGGTTGTAAATAGATATTTATTCATATGCATTTCGTGACAATTGGTCGCGCTAGAGATGCCAATTGTGCGTCACCATGTGGCTAGCACCATCCTCTCCAGTATAGTGCGTTATCGTTGCCTGGCATCTCGCTGGGCGCGGTGCAGAGTATCAAGCACTTTGTCAGTTTCATCAGAGTCCTGCTGGAGAACATTGGCCAAATATGAGATACCCAGCTGCTGTCCACGGAGAATTCGCGACACCTTTTCTAATTCAGCGTCATCGCGGTCCCAGTCCAATGCCGCCGCTCCGGCCCCACCATTCTCTGTACCGTTTGTCAAAGAATAGCTAGGCCCCTCTCGTGCTCGTTCTCGTAATACACTCAAGCGTGCCCATACCTCATTGATCCGTCCAAACACCGCCGGATCGTCCATCAGGCCATTAAGCTCTTCGAGCTTTTTCTTCAGCAGCTCCTCATCGGGACGTAAAACAAATCCTCGTGATTTCAGCACTTGGATCTTCGCCGCCAGGGCAAGAGTGCGATGCGCAATCTTTTGCTGGCGAGCCTTCATTTTTGATGCTCGTACAGTATTTTGGAGGTCGTGTCGAGTCGACAGCTCGTCCAGTTTCGAATTGATTTCATGCATTCGTGCTCGGTAGGCAGCTACCTGCCCCTCTTGTACAGCGACCCGTTTCTGGAGATCTGAGAACCCCACTGCCAAAACTGGCACGCTCGACGAGTCAGGTCTAGCAGCGATGGCCGCATCCCATTTCTCTTGCGACTGGCCGGCGGGCTTTTGGTATAGCATTGCCTGGTCCGCAGGGACTTTGGCATAAAAGTAGTGCTGGAAAGCACAATTCGGTGAAGAGGGGTCCCATGCCTCTACAATCTTCTGCAATTGGTCCTGAACCGACACCGGCCCAAACTGGGATTGGGGACCGCCCAGCTGGCTGCTACCAGGTCCTCCCGCATTGCTCACCTGGCTCTGGTTGAACCCTTGCCCAGCCTGAGACTGGCCCATCTGAGAGTTAGCAAACCCAGACTGTCCGAAATTAGACTGCCCCTGCTGCCTACTGCCATTAAATGACTGTGAGAGCATCTTCTATAAACACGCGTAGTCAAACAAGTACGAGTAAATTTCACTGCTCTCGTCCAACCATGTTTTGACCTGAGCCGCACCAGACCTCTCCGCTCCCGCCGTGCATGTTGTCTACCGCACTTGAATCCCTTGGGATTTGGGACAAAGTTTATTGGTCGAAATTCCATTCACCACCAGTTCCTAGTCGATATTTCGCTCCACAAGCACAGACACCACAATGTCGTCAGGAAGAGAGGCAGTTAACGCGCATGTAGGTGTGGTCGAACCCACGCCTATGCCTTCGCATATTCCCGATGTGCCGGAGGTAGGCGCTAGTTCTGCACCATTGAAGAGCGCGGCGTTTTTCATTGGTGCTCGATGCCAGCCATATAACGATGATTTCATGCTGTGCAAGCAAGAGGCTCACGGCCGAGGAGAAATTGACTGTCTGAAGGAGGGGCGACGAGTTACGCGATGCGCAATTTCCGTATTGGACGATATTAACAAACACTGCTTGACCGAATTCCAGCGACACTGGAAATGCCTGGAACAGCAGGATCACCAGTTCAATGGCTGCCGGCCAGCAGAACGACTACTGTCGAAGTGCATTTTTGACAACCTCAAGCTAGAAAAGACCATCCCTAACACTCCTAGAGGCCAGGTCCCCGTGCATCTTCGAGAAAAGCCCTACTTCAAGCCCAACACTGAGGATGTTGCAAGTGTCAAGGCATACAACGAAGCCAAGTCTAAGGGACTGTTGTAAGTAGACATGATTGATGTATTAATATATATACCTTGTGCCACTTAGGTGCGACGAGATATGACTGCATTGATCTTCTCGGCCAGTACCGTCATATCGAATCGAAGTGCAATCTTGGAAGCGGCCTCCAGAGCAGGCATGTTGGTAATCATTTCGACAATTCCTAAGCTTTTGTTGATTTTGTTATCCTTGCAGCTCAGCTGAAGCAAATGCAGGAGGGTCTTGTCCATTTCCAGTTCAGTTTGAGTAATCTCGCCATCCAAATCATCCTCATCCAAATCCTTCTTGATCTCAAGCATTGCCCGCTGCGTCAGTAGCTCTCTTTCTCTCTCATTAGTCAAGCTGTCCACAGGCACGTTGATGTCGAACTCCGTGAAAATTGGCAGTGGAATTGTGGGATGAATATCGGACCCTTTAGTGACGATGCATCGGAATGACTTGCCTACCAGGCCCAACGGCCAATAATTCTCAATTCCCACTCGATCCCGCTCCCTAGCCAGGGCCCGACAGTCTAACAACGGGACCCACCGCGATTGGAATGGCTTCTTCCAATGGGTCAGAGCAAGCAAGACCCCATCTGAATCAACAACAGTTGGAGACCCCTCATCTGAAAAGAACACCGCCAGGATTCGCTTATCGTGGGCTACATCTAGCACATCATCCTTTTGAAATACCCGCCCGGTCTTTGCATCTTCAATTGAATAGATGAGCCGGTTCCCATATCCGCTTCGTACAATCATAAAAACGTGATTCCACGCGACGCAGGTCACTACCGGATCTCGTGAATTTCGGTGCACGTCCAATGCAGTGCCAAACAAGTTGAATGTCCGAATGTATCCTCGCTCGGTACACAGCAGGACCATAGAGTCACTCAATGCAATTGCTCGGATCTTATCCCCAGCGTCAAGAGTGTATTCCCAGTTATCGTTCTGCCCTTCGTGAAATCTCATCAACATTTTAGTGTCGTTTGCCAAAAGACACCCCTCAGCTGAAAGGCTCGCAAGGTGGAACAAATCATGGTCTTTGAAATGATAATCGCGGTGAAGTGAGCGGTCGAAGAATGACACAGTGACAGTGTTGTGACCATCTTGAGCAACTGTCCACACATATCCAAGACTGTTCATGGAGATATACCTCCTGTCATCACGCCATGGCGTTCCTCCGGATTGGAAAGGTCGATGGAGCCGAATTGACTCGATAGCAGTTTTTGGTCTCTTGAAATGACCGTTAGTCTCCCTATCAGCGGAGCGTTTATTTCCAGCCCGATCATTGACTGCTGGTTCATTGGCATAGCCGGCACCATCGTCATCTTCGATCCAGTCGTCTAATGGCTTATCGATGTCGTCAATATCAGACTCGTCGTCCACATCCCCCGCACCACCGGCATCTGCCCCTATAAGCTCCTCTTCCAGATCCATATCCTGGAGATATGACGGGCGCGAGTTTTGGGCAGAAGTCTGGGCCGAGGTGTCGAGGAAATCTTCCCTTCCAGATTGGCCAATGCTTCGAGGTAGCGAGCCTCCAATTGTCGATTTGATAGACTCTGGCAGGTCTGCAGCGGCAAGGATGTACATACGACCGTCAACCATGGAGAACGAAAGCCCGAGCTTCTTTGGATGCCATTGGATGCAGGAAATTGCGGCCCGGGCTTTAGCAGTGGCCACGGGTTCGGATACTGCAATAGCCTGGTCATCGATGTTGACAGACCAAACTGTCAGAGTGCCATCTAATCCTCCCGCAGCAAGATACTTGCCATTCGGTGACCATTTCAAAGCCCCTATGCCTTGGGCATGTTCTCTGTCGATTGTCTTGGATACTGTAAAATCGGTACCCGAAATTATCTGGATCTTGTTGGCCGAGTTCACAGTAGCGAAAGATTCACCATTACTGTGCCAAGACACACCCGTGTATCTGGTGTCGCTAGTGCTGGGAGGCTTCTGGGTCACATTGTTGATCGAATGCATGAGCGTGGGTTTCTCTAATGCGACAGAAAAGATACGGATTGTGCCGTCAAGAGCCGAAGTAGCGACAAGCGTACCCATGCGGTTGTATGAAACATGCTTAATTGCTGCTGGATGGTCAGGGAGAGTCATTACTCTGAGGATATCAGAGACGTTCACAATCTTGGCCTCGTTCTCGTCGTTCCCTACAGCCACCCATTGGCCGTCAGGAGAGAATGAGATCGTACGTGCAGGCAGCGCCCCCCGAAGAAGTGTCCTCACCTCAGCCATAGTCTCGATATCAAACAGCCTTGTCTGTCCACTTTCCGAACTTGCGACGAAGTGTCGAGCAGACACATCTACATCTACGAGGACCTCTCCATCAGCAAAATCTCCATCCAACAAGCTGTCACCAGCAACGGTACCGTTAGATGACGTGTCAATTGACTTTGGCTCTTCGCCAAGGGCATCGAGAGTATATCTTCTAACAAACTCATCTCCGCCAACTGTCAGCAAGTACTTCCCATCCGGAGTGTATGCGATTCTGATGGGCTCAACCGAGTGCGGGTACAGCGCGTTTGGCAGCTCGACGTTCATGCTGGCGTGAGTTTCAGTTCGCAGGGGTGATAGGCTGCACACTGCAATTCCACAGAATTACGTAGAGAGACTCAGTGAGACCCGGCCAGGGAATTAAAATAGCACGATTTTCGGCCTCAGTGGAATATTCAAAGTGATTTTGTCACTTTGATCCGACGCGTCGTAATTAAGCGGATCACGCGTTGTCCCGCACGGCTATTTTTCAGTGCGGAGCTGGAAGACGACAGACAACGGCCGAAGAAGACAATCTGGCAGTCAGGCCCGACGACGTCTTTGGCGGACATGGAGGAATATTTCGGGGATGACAGCGCGCCATTGCCTAGTGCCAAGGTCATTTGGAGAGGAGAGTTCTCGAAGACTGATTTTGAGGTTGAAGAATTTCTGAACTCTCACCGCCAGTTTCAGACGTTAAACGACTTGCAACAGCAGCTACGCAAGTGGTCTCAACTGTTGGATCAGGAGTTGATTGATATTGTGAATGACGAGTATGAAGAGTTTGTTGGACTGGCGAAGTCGCTGAATGGAGGAGAAGCAAAGGTTCAGGATGTAAAAATGGATCTAGTCGGATTCCGGAGAGAGGTTGTCGACACAAAAGAGAGCATGGGACGAGACTCTGAAAAGCTGGCGGAACTTATCGAAGAGAAACGAAGGGTTCTACATCAGGAGACTAGGGTTAAGCGCGCGCTGATGTTTTCAAAGAGATTACGGCAGCTAGAAGAATGGACCGTAGAGGCGGCCAGTGATGCCGATTCTTCTGATGTCGAATCACAGGCGCTCGCACTATTTGCGATTGAAAAGGTGTCACAACGAGAGAAGGGCACGAAGTTTGTTGACTCTCATAAAGCACGGGTGGAGACGGTGCGGAGTAAGCTAGCTGAGTTGGTAGCTCGCCAACTCAAACAGAAGCAACTGGCCAAGGAATCTACCCCTCAAGGACGGGACACTATTGTCCGCCTGCTAGTCTTGCATCAACGGCTGACCAGTACGAACCGGTAAGCGGGACGAGAGATCAGAGACTGGACCGAGGGCCGCAGACCCGCAGACCTGAAAGTCTATGGTAAATACCCTTGGCCCTGGGCGGTGGTCTATGCTTCCGCGTGGGTAGTTCCCATGAGACATAAGACAAGCGATCACGGGCCAACGTGACCCTCTACATAGACCCTCTCCGTGGGCTGCACTAACGTCGGTCATGAGATCATGTCCTAAACTAATCGGAGTCCGCACAAGGTGCAGAGACTGCCTTATAAGAATCGCGGAGTTTGGGCTAACCCGTTGGCAGAAACGGTCACCTCCGTGACGGAGACCCACAATGCAACGGGCTCAGTCAACCCACCTCGTGAGCCAGCTACCTGCACCCCAGATATGCAAGCTGATCAAAGGCCGAGAGGAGACGTGGTATTCAGAGAGCCCACTCCGGACTTCCACCGGCATTGGATACCGCAAAGGTGGTATCCCGCACAAATTGCTGAATCAAACTGACGCCAGCGAATACTACCTACCTACGATCCGACATAGCATCCTGATATGGAATATAGTGTATCGTCTAGCCACTATTCTAAACTCGTACCAACTTATATCGCTTGTCAGGCAAGCCAGTTATGTGCCTTGCGCACGTTGTCTTTCCTGCTTCGTATTTGCTCGTGCGGACCCTTTAGGAATCGTACCAACCCACCCCGGATACCGGTACTGCAACGGTAATGCGGGGAAGCCGATCGACACCCCTGGTGGTAAGAATAGTGTAGATAATCTGGGGAGATAGGGCGCTGAGCAGGCGGGGATTTGTTTTTTCTGTTCGGAAGCCTGGCGGATTAGCTCCTGATTGTTGCTCAATAAGGCAGCAAACCAATAATATCTAGTGTTGTAGTAGCCAGTGAACGGGTCATGCCGATACCCGGGAATGGACGCAGAACTATCCGCACCATGAGTCCAACTTTATTTGATTTCCCGCGCCGTCCAGGCCCCCTGGAGGTGAATAAGGGCCTGGATCAGAGCGGAGAGGAAGCAAAAAGCGGAGGGAGGTGGGACACCGATACGTCACGGAGACTCTTCTCCGCCTATCGCATCTCCGCCTGTACACGTCCCGGCCCTGCCGAGCTGCCGTTGAGCTGCCTCCACCCATCCCACAAGGCCCAGAATGAGGCGTAGCTAGCTCATGTAGTGCGGGAGTGACGGTAGCTCAGACGCAGAGAGGGGTCGCCGAGCCGAGAATTTTTAAACGTTTAGAGTTGGAATAGCAAGGGTGCCAGATAAATATGGAGTTAGAAAAAACCTTAGGCGTTGAGTTTCCTAGCCTGTAAGCTTTTATTTTCGACCGCTGTCTAGCAAGTCGCCTTTCCTACTAGGGTCTGTGGCCGTTCGTTTTTCGTTCTTAGGACTGACCCCCATTCTGCACACCCGCAGCGGCTTATCTATGATGCGCCTGATGGCGCAGATAACACCATCTTGGGCCTAGTTGGGCTCTGATATCAGCACCTAGACAACAGGCAGTTGTCTACAATGACGAAACACACATGTGACCCCAAGACCATGGCGTTATCTAGTAGGGATCGAACGAGAGATTAGGTGGGGGAGTAATGCGACCTTGGCGGATCGGATACTTATATATAGAGGCAACCGAACGAGCCAGCACGGGACGATTGGACCAGTTTCCTTGACGAGTTGTGAGGCCAGCGGAAGTAGCTGACCTCCACAATGAAAACAGAGTGCGTACCGGGCCGTAAAATCCAACCACCTCTTCTTCACGTTACAGATTGACCGCCCGGATCGCGACCCCAGATTTTGGGACAGATCAAGGCCCCATAGAACGGCCATCGACCGACAACCGCCACTGGGACCAAGCCATTGCCTGCCACAAACACCCACTATTTAATCCGCATGCCGTCGTCTCCGATTGATATCCCTTGGGATGGAAGACTCAAGTCTTACCGAAACGACCTCGCATACCACTATGCTCGAAAGGAGGAATTGGTTCGGCTAGCCCGATCTCAACCGTCAAATGACCGGCTACAGCGGGATATCATGGAAGCCACCCGAGTCATAGCTGCTTCAAAACAGCGACTTGCATTAGAGGAACGGAGCCTTCGTGATAAGAGGTATAAAGTTGTAACCACCCAACAATTCACACCATCGCCGTCTAGGTGGTAGTATATTTATTATGATTAACGAACATTTCATCGATTGTATCAGGACCAAGCTTATATATGTAATAGAACTCTGCACACATGCACTGGACGCATAATGGGTCGTCTTATGACAGTTAAACGGCCAACTATCCGGCGGGTAGCAAGAGACCGGAGATGGTGCCGGGGGGCGCCTGGCATCCTGGCACCCTGAGTATTTTAGTGGACAAAGTGGTGGCTGACGTCAACACCACCATGATGCGATGAGAGGAATGATGACATGATATCCGGGGGCCCATACCAGCGCCAGCACCAGTGCCAGTATAGGTATTTCCACATCTCCCCAGCATTACGTATCCCCAACTTGGGCCACCTCCCACCAAGTATGCTTCAGATATGCTCTAGCGTGATAATACAGTATGCGGTCGACTGTATGTTCCGTAATACTACGCCCACTTACTTACACGACTTACCAGCCTGTGAATGCGGAGTGCACTGTCTGAGCTGCATGTAGACGGTACTACAGTCTCAAGCTTATGAAACGACATTGCAACTGGCTTGCCAACGCTTGTGAAACGACCATTTCGTTAGACTCGGCATTTCCGGAATCGACCGGTATCACCCTGGAATCTCCACCCACCGCTGGGTTCGACTTTTGAGCCCGATCCCCGCTCCACTCATCCCGCCTTTCCATCTCTGCTCCGGGACTATGCACCAATTCTCCTGCATACATGCGTCAGGAACGATGCAGTATCCAAGACATTGGGTCGCACCTCCGCTCATTCTCAGGTACAACCTGCAGGAGAAGGTCCGGAAAGGAGGGCCCAGATTGGGCGGGTCGACCGCTGCAGCGGAGCCACCACCAACCAGGCGACCCTCCAGTCGCGACTGGAATCTACAGTTCCTCACGACTTTCTCCCGGTTAGGTTTAGTTCGGGAGGGGGTGGGACCATGGAGATGGTGTGCTAGGCATCGCGCAACCAGACACGTTCCTGCGGTAATGCCTGCCAGCAGCCTATCTGGGGTCATACACCGATCGAGACACAAAAAGCTATAGGGTGTGGTCCGAGCACCCCGGGCACCCGCCCCGGCTCAGGTCGTATCACCAGAGAGTGGGTCGTATGTCTCAATCTAACCGGCGACGACAATGAGAACTTGATTCAGACGCTCATCACCCAATTGCCCTGCCCGTCCCTGATGTTGGGTGGCTATGATCACCAAACGGTTTATGCACCGAACCGCCGTAAAGGTAAATTATAGCCGCCAAAATGCTGGGTGGAGATAGAAAAGCTGTCAACTCCCCCTTAGCATTGGAATATCACGCTTAGCGACTGCGTTGAGAAGAAAAAAAAAAAAGAGGGGGTGATGAAAAAACAAAAAAAAAACACAAAAACAAAAAACAAAAAACATTCTACAAACACACGAACATGAAAAAAACAAAACGTAGCCAAAAAAGCAAAGTATTCACCTAGAGATAAAAAATGACCAGTCGGGTTCAACGTCCTCCTCCACTGGACGGGAAGGTTATCTATTAAGCTTGTAAAACACGCCTTGGACAGGGGACAAGAAAAAGGCCATCACTTCAAATCTTGACTAACAGGCCCGTTTGACCTTGTCCACCATAGACTCCTAGATTCCTGTTGGTGGATCCTCAGGGTATTGCTGGAGCTACCTAGCTGTGAGGCTCGGCGAACCAATTGTGATTTGAGGGCAAAAGTAACGATCATTTCCTCCCTGGAATCTGGCAGACCCGGGCGATCTCGTTCATTTCGGACCTACATTAACCCACGTAGCCCCTACTCAGTCCGGTTCCAGTCTATCTGTCGCTCATTTTGATATTTTTTTTTGTCTAGGTCTTTTTTGTTTTCGGCCATTCTGAAGCCCTAATGGCTTCCGACGATGGAGCCCGTACTCTTTACCAACTTCGACAGACCTTGGCCGAGCTCAAGAAGGAAAAATCAGATGGCGAGCAAGTAATTGCTGCACTATCGAATCGTTCCGACGCTACAAGTCTTGCTAGTGTAGCTCAAATCAAGAAGGAACTCGAAGACGTGCAAAGTGAGATTCGTGAGCTCGAAGACAAGATTCGAATCGCATCCGCTTCTGTACAACATTAATCCTAAAAGTCGCAAGCGTTTTTCCGGCCGTCACCTCAGGTGCGGAACCTCCAAAATGTCATGGCAAAACCTCGGGGCATATGGCCTCCAGCAGAGACCCTGCTGGACTATTTCACCCGTTTTTCTCAACTAATTGTATCATACCTGAGGACATTGAACTTTTGCATAACATGTCCAGGCTATTTTTCAGCAGCATGCCAAAAAACAAGCCATTCTATAGGCACGAGTTTGATCTAGGAATTAACCAAGAAAGGAATCTTCAACATTTTCAGGCCATTGCGGCAAACACCGCAAGACTACTAGCTCTTTCGTTCCAGAAAGTACACTATGCTCCTGACCACTTCCAGTCGGAGCTGACCCCTGCTTGATTAAATACTTCTCTACTCTGCCTGCTTTTTCCAACCGGTCGCGTCGTTTGTCAGCCCTCTTCACGCTTGGAAAAGTGCGGCTATTTTTCCAAAAAAAAAAAAAAAGAGCTGATCTGGAAAAAATTCATATCTCTGCAATCACCCTGCAAGACATATCGACAGCATGGTAGACTCGTTCTTTTCGAGGCCAGGAAAGAAGCGGAAGGCTGGAGCACAGCGCCCTAGGACATCATTGGCACCTCGCAATGCAGCAGCGAGAGGTCCCAGGTCGTTGGCAGCTTCCAATGGCACCCAGAACAATCATAACGACGAAGATGAAGACGACGACATTACCAGCCAAAGCTCAGCAGGAGAAGAGGAGGCTGACGTGACAATGGGAGAGGACAGTGAAGAGGAATTTGGAGAAGAGACGGCCGTAGATAAACGAAGGCGTCTTGCAAAGCAGTACATTGAGAATATTGCTACGGAAGAAGAAATCGGTGAAGGTTTTTTTGATGCTGCCGACTTGGATCGGGACATTATCGCTCGACGACTCAAACAAGACGTTGCGGAAGACGAGGGTAAAATTTACAGAGACATTGGCTCGAGGATGAATGTTTCACACCTGAACGATACTGAGCTGAAATCAAGGACTGTGCGCACCACGAAGACTGGTGAGTACGCACTGAGTTCGGTAGCCACTCATTATCCGTACGCATACACTACCGCGAAGGATGGGACAATTGTTAAGTGGGATCTGTCACAACTTGACCGCCCTCGGAAACTGAGGGTTGTCCGATCAAGGGGAAAGAAAAATCCGGCCAGCAATGGAGCCATTGGCCATCATGACGAGATTCTCTGTATCGCAGCGAGCCCCGACGGTAAATATGTGGTAACCGGGGGCCGCGATCTCAAAGTAATTGTATGGAGTGCTGAGAACCTAGCTCCTATCAAGTCGTTCGACACTCGGGATCGCAAGGGCATAGTATTGGGCCTAACCTTCCGCAACAAGACCAATGAACTATATGCTGCATGTGCTGACCTCAAGGTACGAACATACAACTTGGATCAGCTCTCTCAGGTGGAGACGTTATTTGGACACCAAGATCAGGTTGCTGACATCAGTGCCTTGGGCCAGGAACGGTGCCTGACAGTTGGGTCTAGAGACAAGACTGCGATCATTTGGAAAATATCGGAAGAGTCGCGA
This sequence comes from Blastobotrys peoriensis, assembly GCA_003705735.3. Classification (NCBI taxonomy): domain Eukaryota; kingdom Fungi; phylum Ascomycota; class Dipodascomycetes; order Dipodascales; family Trichomonascaceae; genus Blastobotrys; species Blastobotrys peoriensis. The sequence goes on along the minus strand of PPJJ03000013.1, from coordinate 171,065 downwards.
CTGACATTCCGAGGAGGCGATACTAACTTGAAATTGGATAAGGACCACCCCGAGACCTCGCCAGTAGTCGAAGGGTCTATTGACTGCTGTTCCATGATAGACAACCAGCTTTTTGTGACAGGCTCAGACAATGGCAGTATTAGCCTCTGGTCTCTTCAAAAGAAGAAGCCATTATATGTGCATCGAGAGGGTCACGGACGGGATGGCCAACTCCAACCTGACGAGTACTCTGCTGAGCAGTCAACCAACCGAGACTTGACTGCGGATCTGCCACCCCCACAGCCGAGGTATATTACCAGCATCTATGCCATTCCATACTCTGACGTCTTTTTCACTGGATCTTGGAGTGGGGAGATCAAAATTTGGAAGTTGGATAGCGATCTGAGAAAGTTTTCTCAAATTGGATCGCTGCCTTCTGCCAAGGGCGTGGTAAACCGCATTTCCGCTGTGGAGTTCGGGCCTCGAAACAAAGAGACATTTGGCGTCATTGCGGCAGTCTCAAAGGAGCATCGACTTGGCCGGTGGCTCAAGGTGAAGGGTGGAAAGAATGGCCTATTTACGGGCACCATCGAGACCCAAAAGTAGAACCGGACCAGCAAATGACCGTTTCGCTGCAAAAACGATGTATAAAAGGCATTACTATTGGCATTAATGTATGACGATTGAATCTCGCTTGTGGTTCGCAATTGGGCACTAGAAATCGCTCACTAAAAGACAACAGTGTGACAGTAGCATTGTTTGGTCTCGTATTGAAGTCAGCCTTATAACATCTGGCGATTTAGGGTCTAGCCGGCAAGCAATGCGATGTCTCAGAGCTAGCGAATCAGAAAGCATACCCAATGGGCCGTATAAATCGCAGACAGGGACGATACGAAAATAAGTCAAATATCCACCTGCATACACGTGGATGCTGTCCTTGGTTGGAGCTCTAGCGTTAGACCTCTTTGCACGTCCTCTGAGATATCCCTGTTCACGGGCCAATCATGCTGCTACTCAGGGGTCACCATGGCAACGGCGCTACAAGCCGCATATACCTAGACAACCCAAACTGGTTGAGCGAAGGACATCCTAGTCGGATGTAGGACAAGAGTCAGCTGGCTATTAATGCGGAGTAGCTCTAGCAGAACCAAAAGAGCTCACAGCGGTGCAGGCATCAGATAGATTCTGCTTCGTTATCCCCACTTTTCAGACGACTTGAACTCGAATGCTGATTCAAGCAGCCAATGTCTTAGACATGTCTCAGGGCCGCGGCTGCGACTGTTTATATATCGCGATAGTAAATAGACGACAAAATTCTACCTTCACCTACGCTAACGGATATGTCCAGTAACAGCGCTTCAAGGCAGGGCCGACGCCAGCAGCTCGGCGGCGCAAACTCAAGTGTTTCTGGCACTTCGAGTGCGTCTCACGTGCTCACTGATGCCACTAACACCACCGCGAGCGCCCCCTCGCCTAGTGCTACCGATGTCAGGAAGCGACAACAGAAGCGAGATGAGCAGATCCGCAAAAAGTTGGAGTCGGAGATTTCCAAGAGGAAAAACCAAGTTGGCCGCCAAAAGCAGGTTAGGCGGCCGCCTCCTGGGACAGTTCTTTCTTTGAGGCCCTCGCCCCCTCTAACCATGAAATACCACACAACGATCCATGAAGCTGCACAGTACATGTCGGCCAAGCGCGAGAACTGTGTGCTTGTGCTTGATGATGATGAATCAATCTGTGGAATTTTCACCGCCAAAGATCTGGCGTTTAAGATTGTGGGATCGGGACTTGACTCCAAGTCTCACACTATTGAAGACATTATGACCAAGAACCCAATGTGCGCGACTACTGATACCAACGCTACCGAAGCGCTAAACCTCATGGTTTCGAAAGGATTCCGCCACTTGCCAGTCATGGATGAGAACCAAAACGTTGCCGGTGTGCTCGACATTACAAAGTGCTTCTTTGAGGCAATGAGCAAACTCGAGAGGGCCTACGCTTCGTCTCGAAAGCTACACGATGCCCTAGAGGGGGTACAGTCAGAACTGGGGCCTAACCAGCCTGCCCATATCATCTCCTATGTCGAAGCGCTCAAACATCGTACCGAGGGTCCCGACCTTGAGTCTGTTCTTGGTGATACGCAGCCGGTGTTTGTCGATGTTCGTACATCGGTCGCTGAGGCGTCTGCGCTCATGAAAGACCACCGTACTACTGCTGTTCTTGTCACCGATAAGGACTCAATCGCAGGAATTTTCACCTCTAAGGACGTAGTGCTGCGAGTTCTGGCGGCCGGCCTAGACCCCCGCAATTGCTCTGTGGTAAGAGTGATGACCCCACAGCCCGACTTTGCCCCCAAATCCATGTCGATCCAGTCCGCTCTTCGCAAGATGCACGAAGGCCATTACCTCAACCTCCCAGTAATGGGAGACGACAATGAGGTTGTGGGTATTGTCGATGTTTTAAAGTTGACGTATGCCACCTTAGAGCAGATCAACTCCATGAGCACCGACGGCGAGGGTCCTGCTTGGAACAAGTTCTGGATGTCCCTTGATAATGACAGCGAATCGGTACACTCAGACTCTCAGGTCAACAGCACTAGCAACGTCAACAGTAACGCGCACCGCCGACCATCAACCCCATTTTCAGATCGCCGAATCAACGGTGCCGAGGGTGACGGCCTCCCTCCTTCATCTCCCCCGGAGGTGTCGTCCCAAGAACTGGCTCAGTTCAACATTGGTGACGTGATTGGACCCGATGACTCCATTTCTCGCCAAGGAAATCATGCCCCCTCTGCCCCAGTTGAAACGCTAGCATTCAAGTTCAAGTCCCCGTCTGGTCGTGTTCACCGTGTAACCGTCAACACAATACTAACTCTGCGTGAATTCCGAAACTCCGTGGCCGAAAAGCTCTCCCTTACGGAGCTTGAATCTCTAGGTGGTCGAGGGTCTGTCGATGATGAGGACCGTCTGGAAGAAGCTGGCTTCGCTGTCAGCTACATTGACGACGAGGGAGACCCAGTGGGAATCACCACTAGCCAGGATCTCGTGGACGCGATTAACATTAACCGGTCATTCAACTTCGATAAGGCCAACCTCCATGTTCACCACCCAGATACCCAGATCGAACAGCAGGAGAGCCTCAAATCAATTGCTAGCCAAAAGCAAAAGGACGCTAAGGACCTGGAGACGTATATTCCAGGAGTTCCTAACGAGGCTTTGCTGCCGGGGGCCATCGCAGCGCTGGCAGCGTCACTAGTCGTTGTGTTTGCCCTGCGAAGAAAATAATGTGGACTTGTAAAGTAATAATACGGATCGTTAACTATACAACAACAAAAGAACATATGCTATATTTACAGGGTCGTAATTTTTTCCTTCCAAAGAATGCTGAAGGGACTTTCGATCTAATTTCACTCAATCGCATCCTTGAGAAGCTTCTCCTGTTGAGACTTCGCATGCTTCTTGGCGTCCCGCAGCAGTTGCTTCCATTGATGCTTCTCTTCCCGCTTCAATTGGGTCGCATCTTCGAACTTGATGTTCAAACCTTCAAAATCGGCCTCATCAAAGTACACAGCATCGGGTTCCTTTTCATTGAATTTTCTTCCCACAACCTTTCCGAGGTAATAGCGGCTGATGTCGTCCACAGACTGGGCCTCCGACAGCACCTTATCAGGAATTGCAACTCCAAGAGACCGCACAACTTCCCTAGTAAACTGGAATCGCTGCCCGAGGTCCTTCAATGGGGCATACCGCCACTTGGCTTCCTCAGCCTTTAGAATCTCCACTGACTGTGACTTCAGCACAGATGTGACTTGGTTTTCTGTGAGTTCAGGAGCAGTCAGTTTGATAGGAAACGGCGAGGACAGGTCGAATCCATTCGCAGATTCTTCCCACGATGGTTGGAAAGGCAGACCAATTACTCTCAAATTCTGGCGAACGGCCGCCTCAACTTTGCCCTCTTCGGCCTTCTTGATTACATCTGAAGTCGAAGCAGCTGGAACAGCTTTTTTCTTAGGCTCTCTCTCCACCGACTTTATGGGCTTTCGACGGAGAAAATCGAAGATATCTGCATGGACGGCAGTCGAAGAGAAGCTTCGGGCGGATAACGCCAAACTTCTCTGAACCGGAGCCCTGATCATTGTGCAGTGATTTGTTACTAGCGCGCAAGGCAAACACACGGAATCTGAAATTTTAGATTTTTCACGGCGGGACGGGTTGAAGAAACACGTGATTACCTCTCCAGCGCGACACGTGATGGATGTCACCTAGACATCTGAGACACTATCTATCAACTACATTGCTCATGTCGACGACTACATGCCTAAAGAAATGAGAGCTTAGCAGCAGTTCAATGCTCGCCAAGATGTTTCCAGTTGAGACTATCGGAGGAAAATCCACCAAATGAGGAAGAAGAAAATTAGCGCAATGCCCGCAAATGGCGCGTACTGCTTGATCATGGCTTCAATGTTGATTCGGCGAGCGGCCCGTCGGTACTTTTTGGACTCTGTTCGTAGGGACGAGGACAAATCGTCCATCTTGTCTAGGGTCTCGCCTCGGTATAATAGGTCTTCAATATTTTTGGTCATCACCTTCGTCACATCCTGTAGCTCTGTGTTCAGTCGGTCGAGGTTGGTCGTCGCTCTGGCGTCTTGGTAGACGCGTTTTGTCTTTCTAATGAAATTGTCAAACTCCATGAATGGGAATGGTCGTAAATTGGGTTTGAGCGCTTCATTTCCATATGAGTTGACAAATTCCTGGTCGAGCTCTTCTAGGTAGGAGAACGCCAGTTTCCTCGGGTATGAATGATCTGTGATACAGAAGTAAACAAATTCATGCGAAATGAGATAGCTTCGGTTAGCAAAGACAAAGAGTGACAGCCTAGAACCATAACTTACTGAATCGTATAACTGCCACTCTCAATAGAGGCTCTGGGCTCAGAGCTTGGAGAAATTTTCTTGATGAGCAGCTTGAGTTGCTTCTTGGGCTCAGCGAGTTGCGTCACGTCGCTCTCGTCATCGATGGAAGCCGACAGCGGGATTCCTTACGTTAGAAACGGAGTGGGGCAATTCGTATACAAGACTTACCATCGCTTAGCCGTGAAATCTGAGTACTTAACACCATCGTGTCACTCAGGACTGAATCGGACCTCCAGACTGTCAACTTAAAACACGCGGCTCGGTGAAGCACGTGACAGAGTTTAGATGACTAATCAAGTGCTATGGGTTGTTCAGGAGGTTAACAATCGAGACAGCAGCCCAAATGCGACAATTCTGTGAATGAGTCCAATTGGCGAGTCAATTTTGCGGAGGACACTGTTGGAATATTTACTGAGGTGCCTGGTGCCAGCAATTTCCCTCAATTGCGATGGTCGTCTCGGACGGGACTTTCTAAATGCCATTGGCAAACGACGACGAACCAGTCCTTGTAGCTTTGTTCGTCTGGACTAATTGATTCTATGATGCCAGTGGAAATACCCTCCTGAATTTTTATATCGCATGCAAACTCTCTGGTTCGTGAACAAATAGGCTCACCACGAATACACGCGGAACGGCCGCATAGTGGCTTTACCAGTCTACTATGAAGTTCGTCATGCGACGGTGCTCCGGCTCACAATCTCTACTAAAGAAAGAGGAAATATGAGAAATTCCCTTGACAGGCAGATACCCTACCTATTTAGTTGCCGGTTGACGGTGATAGTTTGATTTGGTATATTTGAGTTTTTACAGTTGTATTTGTATTTTATGGCATATAATACATATAATACAGCAATATGGGAGCGCGATACCATCATAACCAGGCACTGGGAAGTCATTGGAAAAGTTGAAGAATTTTATAAGAATGTGCTGACTGCTCAGTAGCTGATATACAGCTGCCATCAGCAACTACCGAGCCCAGAATGGTCAATGGCAGCATTTTAAAATAGTGATTCGTTCCATAGATAAATAATTGCTATAAATAATGATTGTTAGTTGGTAGAAGCCACCATGAATGATGCAGTGAGCGATAGTGTCCTGATGTTGGATAGAAATGTTCGTTGGATAGGAGTGTTTGTGAAATAGAAATGGTACCCCGGGGGTGGCGCTCACAAGGAGCTGAGGCACTCGATTAGCAATTCAATCAAAGTCATACTTAGGGAGGGTGAAGATGAAGGGTGAAGCTGCTCGTGGTGTGGAGCAAGATCCTTGGCGTTGCGCAAATCAATTTCAAATCGCCAGTAGATAATAGCCAAGAAGACTCGCAGAGAAATCAGAGAATATCAAAAGAAACAGCAAAAGGTCGACGAAGAACTTTGAAGATGAGGTTGGTGGTGGTGCGAATTGGATTAATATTAGGTAGCATGTATCCTGGACGGCCATGAAAAAAGCGGGGAAATCGAAAATTGCCTGCATGAAGTTCGGGCATTTGCGAAAAAGTCGACAGCGAACCAGGGGCGCCGAGCCCACCAGAACCTGGGGAAATCTGGGGGAGAACGTAATAACCTGCATACATTCAGGAGAAGGGACTTAGCTATTTCGGGAAGTCTGGGGTACGCGGGGATCAGCCAATGAATTTCAATATTCACGTCGCCCCGGGGTAGACCGTGACAGTTGTGGTGCATTTCTGTATCGCTTGTACCTTGTAGATCAATCGGCCATATCCTAAGTCAGACTAGCGGCGACGGCGCTAAAATCGTCTGCCAGTATTGATTGACCACGCCTAGCAATAGACGACTCAATTCGGGAAGGTCGGGTGAACACGAGAATGCCAACCCGACCCCGCCTTCACCCTCGCACAATTGAGCAGGTCCGGAGAACAATTCTGGCGGCGGGATGTTTGTAAATACTTTAGTAACTACATTCGAGGAAGTGTGTACAAACGCTACATAGGTGCACACCGTGCATACCCAACCAAGCTACACACTGTTGTGCATCTTCACATACATACAACCAACTCCACAGGGTAATTTACACCCAAGTCAGGTTTATTCACAATTCCTAGGCGGCACCCACTAATCCCGTAACTTACTTGGGTACTCAGACTCCCCCAAAAATCCCCCAACTTCCATGTCTCCTCTCTACCCCTCTTCCCCTGCCCCCGCTCGTACTTCCTATTGCCTCTCCCCTCAGTCTGCATCAAACACGATCTAGCTACAGATTTCGCTCACACCCATTGCAGCGAAGTGGCATGGCCGCCCACGTCGTCGTGACGAAGACCTAAACGTAGTCGTCGGACCGTGCTGGTTCCGACAGCGCCGGCTCAACCACAGAACCTTATGCTGTGGGCTGTTCCCACCTGCTCACCTGTGGTAGGCCGAGATAACCGATAAGATACCAGCGGATCTCGTCTCCTGGTTGGCGAGCTCCCAGAACGGATCTATGACGAAGTTGGGCGCACGCCGGTAGTGGGATACCGAACGAACTAAACGAAAAAAAAATAAAACAACGAAAAAAAAAACGGAAAAAAAAAAGCGCGGCTGCGGGCTTTCGAACGCTCAGTAAGGAAATCACGGTGTAGGTCGGGGGTGGTAGCATCGCATAGTCCTGAATGGGGGCATCGAAGTGGGGACGAAAAGACGGGAACGCGGGTGCAAAATCGCAGTCTCAAACGGGGTAGGAGTGGCCCCTGACCGAGTCCTGGCCGCCCCGCACATATCACACCGGTGACGTATAGACGGTTGAGGAACATTGCACTGACCACCCGCCGAGGTGGATATGCATCATGCAATGGGCATGTCCGAAGCTCTGAAATGATTCAGGCTGTGGGGGAAACCACCAGGATAAGCGACCCCGATTACCGAAATAGGCGATTGTGAGCACTCGGTTTGGCGGATGAGCGGTGATGCGACGAGCGAAGGACGTTGCTTTTTGAAAGCACGGTGAATGATCACTTAAATATGGCTTGTCGCACCTGACGATTTGAGATCTCAACCTACAAACCACGGCCAGGGGTCAGAGTCTCTACCACACGGTCACACAAACATCATCATCACCATGTCACAAACTCCTTCGGGCACCGGCTCGACATCCACTCCCGTCAAACCAATGGGCATGGGCATGAGAGGAAACGCATTAAACCTCATGTGTGTACTACTTGTCACTTTCCCGTCATTCATGTGTTACGGATACAATCAATCGGTTGTTGGTGGTCTACTTACCCTGCCATCTTTCCTTAGCCAGTTCCCACAGATCGATACAATGAATGCAACTCCCGCCGAGGCTACATACCGATCGAATATTCAAGGTACCGTCGTTTCTTTGTATACCGCCGGAGGTATTTTTGGCGCCCTCTCGACTGCCGCCTACGGTGACAGATTTGGCCGTCGACATTTCATCTTCTTTGCCAATATTTTGGTAATGATTGGTGCCATTCTCATGGCCACCTCCTTTTCCCTGGGACAGTTCATTGTTGCTCGAATCATTTTGGGTCTGGGAACTGGCGCCGTCTCCGGCACCGTGCCTGTGTGGACTTCAGAATTGGCCAAGATCTCCAACCGAGGATCCCACTCCTCGGCCGTGGGGTTCTTCCTTTCCATCGGCATTGCCCTGGGATTCTGGATCGATTTTGGCCTCTCTTTTGTTGAGAAGAGCTCAGTGTCCTGGAGATTCCCCTTAGCATTCCAGGTCCTGTTTTGTTTGCTGCCCATCGTTTTCATCTACTCGCTTCCAGAATCTCCCCGATGGCTGCTCATGAAGGGCCGAGAAGAAGAGGCTCGTCAAATCCTTGCTGCTATCAACGAGGTGGACCCCTTTGGCGACATGCTCAACACTGAAATTCTCGAGGTGAAGGAATCGCTTGAGATCGCGCAGTCTGGCTCGCTCCGAGACCTATTCTCAATGGGCGAGGGCCGAGTCATTCACCGAGCATCGCTTGCATTCCTTGCAATGTTCTTCTCCCAAATCTGTGCCATCAACGCAATCACTTTCTACGCTAACACCATTTTCCAGCAGTACCTCCAAATGACTCGAGTTGTGTCATCATTGTTGTCGGGATGCATGGAAATTATTCAGATCATTGGTGCTCTGGGGGCGGTTGTAACCATCGATCGAATGGGACGACGTCCTCTCATGCTGTTCTCTGGTGTTGGAATGGCGATTTGTATGGCTCTGATGGCTGGCCTGTCTTCAAACACCAACAACAAGGCCGCTCTTGATGTTGCTGTAGTGGCATTGTTCGCTATCAACTTTATTTACTCAGTTGGGTTTGCTGGATGCTGCTTCTGCTACTCGGCGGAAGTTGCTCCTTTGCATGTGCGATCGTTGGTCAATGGATTTGCAGTCTCGACCACGTGGGCTGTCAACTTCTTGGTTGCCATGGTCACTCCTACCGCATTCAACTCTATTGGATACCAATACTACATTGTGTGGACTGCCGTTAACGGTCTGTTGATTTTGCCGTTGGTCTACTTTTTCTTCCCTGAGACTCGAATGCGATCGCTCGAGGAGATTGATGAGATTTTCCTCCAGTCTCAGTCGTACTTCGACACTGTTGGCATTGCTAAGAAGATGCCTTACCGACACAACCGGGATGGTACCATCAGCAAAGAGAACAATGAGAAGGGCACTACCAGCAATGTTGACGTGAGGTCAGTGTTTGATTCCAGTTCAAACAATTGACTATTTGAAGGACCCTCAACTAGCTCAGCTAGGACGCCCACCCAATCCGAGGTGGCAACCCCGCCAGTGAACAGCAGTTGATGCCTGAGATGAAGGAGCAAGGAGGGTACGTGATTGGTCTCTGATTTTACAATTTGATGTGTTTTACATCCATATTGAACTGTTACTTGGCAAGAGACGCCCTTGCCTTGACGTTTTTGCTCGACGGGGGTCGAGCATTGTGATGAATGTTTTGTGATGAGAAATTGGCATTGCTGGCTGATTTTCAGCTTTATTATTTATTGGCAGGCAATAGTGAATACTATGAAGTGGAATTGAATTAGTACATAGGCATTACGACCGAGACCAACGTTTGCCATTTTCGAGCAACGCTATGCTAAGCTCAGCTTCATATAACAGGTTTCCGGCGAGTTCAGATTGCTCGTTTCTGCAAATAAGGCCCAATTGCCTATCCTAGAACGGCAGTGCCGAATGTTAATTTGAGGACGACATCATTGTGCACCCGCGGGCGCAATTCGGTAGCCGGGTTTGAAAGCAAGGCCGTGAGGGTTGCTGAGCAATATTCTGGCATCAAAGCCCATGACCTCGAGCACCCTTAACTTTTCACATGACGGCAATTGAGCGATTTTTTCTTGTATCTTGGAATATTTTCCTGGTGAAAATAGGTCTCCTTGTAATCTACAAATTTTTCGTTTTACTTTCCAAGACTCGTTTCAGCACCCGGCAGCTTACCGGCACTTGGCGCGCGGGATCACTCCCCTTTCGTATCCACCTCAGCCTCTTCACCGGAAATCAATCGAAGCTTCGATGAATGCCAAGTTCACATCTACCTCTGCCGGACCTCGGCATTCAACGGCTCGATCCTAGCCGAATCTCGGATTCACGCTATCGGTCCTGCACACCGCGCTACGCCCTGGCATGAGGCACGAGCATGAGAGGCTAGCATAACGGAGAAGCCCGCGATTGACGAATCGCAAGGGTCGAATCTAGGGAAAAGCGGGGCAGAATGTTGTCAGGCGAACATATGACAATGGCTACAGAGGCGGGAATCTACCGAAAGAAGAATTGAAATAATAAAAAATTGGCTTGAGGCGATTATATGCTCGTGTCCGCCTCGGGTCGTTCCCTACTCGTAAACACCTTTGCGAAGCGGCCCGTGTTGACCCTGCTTGGTTTTAGCCCACGGTTGACTGTTAATACCTAGAACTTATTATGCAATGAGTCTAAGCACTTCTTCCGAAGATAACCTAAGGAACAAGTAGCCTGCCTTTTGACTGTTATACCAATTCTGTTTTCCGTTGAATTGAGGCGTGTAGTTGCGCCTCGGATAGTTTACAGCCTTACCTGGGTTCAACAGCCCGCTCGTATAGCGAGTCACGTGGACTGCGGCTGAATTTAAGGGCACGAAGTTGGGACGACCCAGTTCCTGTAGTGCAAGGGCCTGCCTGAATGGGGCAGTAGGGTCTTGCTAGGTAATTGAGGACAGGCACGCATTGGAATGAGCTCCGTTACGATTCTTTATTGTCTCTACAAGTTCAATCTATAGTTAAGCCAACTGGCCCTTACCACGGCTCCCTCTCGATTGAGCCACGAATGAGAGCGATTGTACGTGAACGAGAACTGGCATTGGAAATACAAAAAAGTTCATTGAAGTCGTAAAGAATATGGTCATGTCGGGTCGTGAATAATAAAAAATCTATGCTATGCAAGTGATGGGGAGGCCAATGACTCTCTGGATTTCGTCGTAACAATGTCGTCGATGGAAATGGAGTTGCCACTCTCAATTTTGTCTTTCAGGCCCAGTTTCATAGCATCACCATAAGATGGAGGGAATATCTCCTGAGTGGTGCCACACTTCTCAAGTATCTTAATGGGAACAGACAGTTTCAAGACCTGAGTTCCCGTTGCAAGTTTTAGCGTAATGTCGCAAACGATCCAATGCTGAATGCTAATAAATCGTGAAGTCGTAGAAGCAAGAATGACTTTGGCGATCCTGTCCCGGCTGCTCATATCAGGAACCCGGAAAGAGAGGGCCAAGTCGCGAGTATCTTCGCAGGGAGAATCCTGGTCATAGCTAGTATCCGAAACCAGGAACCATAAATCAGGATCGCACCGAGAAGAATCAGAGTCGTAGGAAGTGTAAGCCGTTTTTTGAACCAAGTGAGTTCTCATGCGCTGGACGAAGAATGGGGCCGCTTGGACGATTTTTTCCACTCTTACAACCAGATCAAGGGTGGAATTGATCCGTGCAGTCTTTCGGGTCAGCAGATACGCATACAGCTGCTGTTCAATGCAATTGGAGGCGCTGGCCGATTCGCTGCTTTCCGAGCTTTCTTCACAGCCGACCCGCGCTACTGGGACGTCAATGCATGCGTAGCCATTGGGACTGAACCGCCCCTTGCGCTGAACGATTGCCTCTAGGGTGTAATTGACTGACCCGAATGGGGTTGCGACCGATTCGGGGAAAGCGTGGGAAATGGGGATTTCGAACTCCAACAGGTGGTCGCCGGGGCCCAGGCAATAATCGGTAGCGTCAAAATCGTTCGGGTCAGACCCCAGGAGCGGAATACACCGGTAGTGGATTTCACTGTTCTCGACGCGCTGGTCGCCAGAAAACCCCCGGACTTTGGGCCATGAGATGCTGAGATTGCACTTCAACACGAGGAAGATACGAGAGACCTTGAGCGACGACCCGCGAGGGACAGTCAAAGCGACGTCCCCCCTGATAGCAGCTGAGGCTCGACTGGAATACTCGTCGGACCTGAATCCTCGAAGCAGCACTACGGGCTCAGTCAAAGCCAAATCAATCGTCGTGCCCGCTACTGACTGTTTGGATCGTACTCGCGGGGGCTTGGACTCCGCTCTCACCTTGCCTGCGTTGGCCTCACCTATCGCGTTTACCGACACTGCCACTGACATTGCCCATACCCGCGATCAGAACCACAAACTTTATAAACTTCGGCTGGCCTCAAACGTGCGAGAGTTGAAGTCTACTAATGGTAACGGCGTGGTTGGTCTACTTAATATTCAGGCTCAATTCCGCTAATCTTATATTCAGCGCGTTACCCCTGACTCCGGTCTAGATCGTCCTGGGTCTCGTGCGTCATACTGCCAGTACTGTGCAGCGACTGACGCAAGCATGTTTAAGACAATGGTCCGTAACGGTAAAATTTCAACGGGTTTGACTCAGAACGGCAGCTGACCCTCTGCCATTGGCGAGCGGATGAATGGGCCAGTGTGAAGCAAGTCCCGGGCCGGCACCAGAGTCCGAGGCGGCCATCAGGAGTGCAATAACTTGAAGGTCGCTTCGTTTTCCAGCCACTTAGAGCTTGCTTGGCTTGCCCCTGGAAGTCGTGTTTCAGTTGCGCTTCGCCAGCCGATTTTATTATGGCGATTTTTTTATAGACGGTTGCTGCCATACTAATCTGGTTCTGTCATGCATGTGCGGCCACCGGGCACGATTTCGCATCGGCCTGAGACAGACATCGCTCTAGGCAACCGTGCTTAGTGATAGTGAGCAAGACCTAGACCGTTGCGAGCCTAGACACTTGGGTTGCTAACCAGAAAAAAACGACGCCAAATTTATAATCACAGTAGCAAAATGTGCCTTTAAAGCCTACGAGCTTCCCTACACTCGCCTGCGATCTGGGCATCCCTCAGGAACCTGACGTGTCGATGTTCCGCATGTAAGCGCAAGCTACCAGAGCATTACGACGTCATATTGCCCTGTTAGCGCAGCCAGCGGCACCATAACGGCTTGGCCACGCACATCAATCACTGGGCTAGGCAACGGCACAGTCTCCAACGCTGTCAGTACTCTCGGGCCACACAGCAGTTGTGGCACGTAGCTGGTGGCACATTGGCAATCTACCGTAGTTGTAGCATGTTGGTACCAATGTTGGCATAATGATACGCTAGCGAGCCCTTCCTCCCACCCACTGTATCCCGCAGTGTGGTCGGCCCAGGTCAATCGTGAGCGGCGTACCCTCAATCTGCAATTAATGGTGGTGGTGTGGGTATGGTTGGCAGGTATGGTTGGTAGGGTTGGACGAGTGGTTGTACTGTGGGTAGTAGCAGGCGATTAGCTTCCGGCGCCCGATCCGGCTTCCGCTATGATAGCTGAGGGAGCATCCGGACCGAGTCAAGAATGCGTGGGCTGTCATGGGAGGGGTCGAGTAGGGTAGCAGCAGATTACAGGGCCGGCTGAAATGGCAGATAGATAGAGGAAATAGGGTAGTAACAGAATTATCAGAATAGGGAGGGCGTAGGAGGAAATGAGTGGAGGAGGAAGAACGAGTGGAGAGCTCAGGGCGGGGTAGGGTGGGATAACTTATCCCTAATGGAGGACTTAGGTTGGACAGACGAGGCCAATTGGAACAGGGATGGATGGATATTTCGACAGGAAAAGAAAGAACAATCGTGCCGAATTAAGGGCCGTTCGAAGCCGCCCGTCGTCCACGTCGTCGCCCTTCCCTGTTCGCTCTCGGTGGCCCGAACTTCCCCGACTTTGTAGCTGTTGTTGCATCCGCGGGACGCCGATCCGGGGTCAAGCCAGTGCAGGCGAGCGGCAATTTGATACCTGATTTAGGGGAGAAAGGTGGGGGCGTATAACCACAGGGTCGTGGAGACATAAAGAGATAAATTGTTTCGCGACCTCGAGATACCAAGTTTCAGTCGCTGCTAAACAGAATGGCGAAGCAATCAATTACCCTCGGCTCATGGAGCTGGCGCCAGGCTGGCGGCAAGGAATGGACTCCGTCGTCGCATGGACGCCCAATCACCGAAATCTTCACCGAGCTTATCGCGGCCAAAAAGATCCCCGACCCGTTTCTTGACGAGAACGAGGTCGACGTCCAATGGGTCGGATTAAAAGACTGGGAGTTTGAGACCCAGTTCGAGTACAAACCCGAGAGCCACGAGTTTGAGCAGCTGGTTTTTGAAGGATTGGACACTGTCTGTACTGTCTACTTGAACGACAACGAGATCCTCAAGTCGGACAACATGTTCCACCGCCACGTCGTGGACGTCAAAGGCAAGCTCAATCACGGCAAAAACACTCTGCGGTTGTACTTTGCGTCGGCATTCAACCACGGAAGGGAATTGGAAAAGAAATACGGTCAGCTGGCGCGCTGGAACAGCGACAGCTCCCGTCTGTACATGCGCAAGGCACAGTACCACTACGGATGGGATTGGGGGCCTGTGCTTATGACCTGTGGCCCGTACAAGGCAATTCGACTCGAAAAGTTTGATGCCCAGCTGTCGAACGTGTACGTTCATGCCGACGTTTCTAAGGATCTGAGCGCCAAGGTCGACGTCTCGTTCGACGTTCACGCCAACTCCACATCAAAATTGGAGGCAGAAATCACCATCCTCTCGCCGTCGGCCGACAAAATCTCTACTAAGGTGGCAATTGCTCCGGGAGACAAATCTGGCAAGGCCAGTTTTGACGTCCGTCAGCCACAATTGTGGTACCCCATTGGATACGGCAAGCAGGATCGGTATACGGTCACTGTTACATTGAAGCCCGCTCAGGAATCGGGCGACATTCTCTACCAGGAGAAGTTGCTGGTTGGCTTCCGACGGTTAGAGCTGGTTCAGGAGCCTCTGGTAGATGCACCTGGGACGTCATTCTTTTTCAGAATTAACAACGTGCCGATTTTCTGTGCCGGATCAAACTGGATTCCAGCCCACAATTACCTCACAGCATTGACCGACCAGAACTACTACGATTGGATCAACAAGGCTGTAGAAGGCAACCAGGTCAT
The DNA here is from genome assembly GCA_003705735.3 of Blastobotrys peoriensis. Lineage (NCBI taxonomy): Eukaryota > Fungi > Ascomycota > Dipodascomycetes > Dipodascales > Trichomonascaceae > Blastobotrys > Blastobotrys peoriensis. The sequence goes on along the minus strand of PPJJ03000013.1, from coordinate 155,735 downwards.
GCTACGTGTATGGGGTGGTGGAATCTACGAAACTGATGCTTTCTACCAGGAGTGTGACCGAGTCGGAATCCTCGTCTGGCAGGACTTTATGTTTGGTTGTGGCCAGTACCCTTACCATGCTGACTTGCGACGAAGTGTCCAGATTGAAGCTGATCAGCAAGTAAAAAGACTGCGAAACTACTGCTCAGTGTCAATTTACGTTGGTAACAATGAGGATTACCAAGTCGCTGAAGCTGAGAAGCTGGATTGGAATCCTAAAGACAACTCTGGCGACTGGACCGACACCAATTTCCCTGCTCGTACTGCATACGAGAATGATCTTCCCGCAGCCGTGAGGGCCAACTCTCCTCTAGTTCCGTACCACCCCGGATCGCCGTGGGGTGGAGACAAGACCACTGACGCCACTGTTGGCGACATTCACCAATGGAACGTGTGGCATGGTAGCCAGGAGAAATACCAGAACTGGGGCGCACTTGGGGGGCGATTTGTGAGTGAGTTTGGTATGTTGGCTCTGCCTTCTCGAGCGACAATTGATGCGTTTGTTACCGACGATAATCAGAAGTATCCCCAGAGCGCGGTAATTGAGCGACACTGCAAGGCCAGCGGGTTCGAGCGTCGCCTGGCACTCTATGTGATGGAGAACCTGACAGTGCGATCAATGGACCTCGATAGCTGGATCTATGCTACTCAATTGATGCAGTCTGAGTGCCTTGCGTATGCGTACCGATGCTGGCGACGAGACTGGCGCCAGGACGGTAAGCGCTACACTTCCGGAGCGCTGGTATGGCAGATCAATGACTGTTATCCAGTTTCCAGTTGGGCAATTTGCGACTTTTACCTTCGAAACAAGCTGTCCTATTACGCCGTCAAGCGAGAGAGCGCCCCTCTGGGCGTCGGAATCTACCGTTCGGACGTTGAGCAGCGCAAGAAGGGACTCAAGGGTATTGTCTCGCCCGAAGTCCATGAGCTGCAACCCCGGGAGTTTGTCTATGACGTGTGGGGGGTCAGCACTAGTCAAAAGGCCGTAGAGGCCGAGCTGGTGGTGAAGGTGTTCGATGTGGAGTCGGGAAAGGAGATTGCCGACCCCATTCGCCGTAAGGTCACTGTCAATGCCAACGGCAGCTCTGAGTACCTTGAAGATGTCAAGGTCCCTACCAAGGGAGTCGTTTATGCTCAGTTGGTGGCTGCTTCCGGTGAGGTGCTTGCCCGAGCCTCAGACTGGCCCCAACCATTGAAGCACCTGGTGTTCCCCAACCGAGAGGTGAAGGCAACTGCCAAGGACGGAGTCGTCCACCTGAGTACCAACAAGCCGGTTAAGGGCGTAGAGTTGCTTGTTGGAGACGACGTGAAGTTAGACGACAATGGTGTCGACCTCTTCCCTGGCGACGACTATGCGGTTAAGGCTCCTGGCATTGCGTCCGGTCCCGTGAAAATCCGATACTACGATCAGCAGTAAATATTGAGGACCATCTACAATTAATGTAGGCTTATAGACTATGACTCGATAAATAATGCCCGGGCAGAATCCGGTTCCAAAAAGACCTTCATCGTTGCCTTTACCCCACACTACCTGAGCCCCCCCACTGACCCACGCTCCCGACGGCCCGGCGGAAGATAAATTAGAGACAAGACTATATATTGCGGATATTGCCCTAACAGGGTGAAGTGCCTGGCAAAGATGGACGAAGCCGACATTGATCTAGGCAAAACCGAATACGATGAACTCGAAGACTTGCCATGGCGCATTCGTCCGACCGTAAGTGCCGACGGAGAGGGTCGAGTTTGGTGGTGCTTCTCGGGTGACAGTGTCTAACTAGGTGTTCAAAGTGCTTCCAGTGTACTGCTTGGTGGAGATTTCTACCTACATGGTCAACACGGTTCAGATGAATTGGGCAATTACATTGGTATGTCGAAGCACGTACTCTGAGCCATTGCTAGATGGAGATGCCAAATGTCAAGAGCCACAGATCCAGTCGGCAGTGTCGAGATACATTGCGATTTGCTCGTTTGTGTCGGGAGTACTTGGACTGTACATGCTTCCTCACCTGTCAAAAGCATCTGACCGAATTGGCCGCAAGCTGATTTTCTGCGTATTCTTTGTGGGGGATATTTTGGCGTCGGTTCTTAAACTCGTGCTTCTGGGATTGTGGGAGTCTGTGTCGTATCGATGGATAATGCTGCCCTATATAGTGGTAGGCGTATTGGGAACGAGCTCGTTGATCACCATCATGATGTCTTCGTACGTTTCGGATTGTGTCCGGCCAATTGACCGCCCAAAGGCTATGAGCTACGTCACGGCATGCCAATTGGTGGGCAAAGCAGCGGGGCCCTTTCTTAGCGGCCGACTTGTGCAGAGCACGGGATCCGTAGGGGGCACGTTAGCGGCGTCATTAATACTGAGCGCGATTGCGCTAGTGATTTTGAGTGTGTTTTCTCCAGAGTCAAAGAGAATTAGACGGCACTTGCTAGAGTCACCAGCCGCTGAGGTCGTTGCTGACGGCAGTGATGCTGATGTTGGAGCCACTGACATTGATATTCAGATCTCGTCCACTGGAAGCGACTCGAGCAACGAAAGGGACGGGCTGTTTGAGGACAGTTCCCAGATTCCCCGGTGGCTGCGGCCCAACTCTGGCGCCAGGCATTGGCTGTGGAAGCTCAACGTGTTTGCGCCGGTGGGGGCGATTTGGACAATGGCAACCAACCTCCCCGCAGTTGCAAAGCAAAACGTTCTAACGTTGATTGCCATCGATATTCTTTACGAGATGATTATTAACGGCCGAGCGGGAATCGCAGTGCTATACCCGCAAATGAAGTTCAAGTGGACATCGGTGGAAGTGGGATATCTTCAGTCCGCCACTGCGGTGATGCGAATTGTGTTGCTGGTAGGCATTATACCTAGAATCATGACTCTCCTCCAAGGCTACTATCAGGAGGAGTCCAGTACCGGCCTTTCCAAGACTGAAATTGCCGTTCTTCGGGGCGGAAATACTATGGAAGTGCTCGGGTATACTGGGTATGGGCTTGCACATACAGCCACCCAATTCGTTGCCAGCTCATTTGTGGCAACCTCTGGAGTAGTTGCAAAGCCAGTTGTTCAGTCCAGTCTGCTCAATTTGGTTCCCAAGCAGCGGGTTGCCGAATTTTTAGGGGCCAAGGGAGTTCTAGATGAACTGTTTGACGTTGCGTTTGCCAGCATTGGGCTGTCAATCTATTCGTTTACGGTAGCTCGGAATCCGGCATTACTATTTTTCCTGTCTGCTGCCGGGTACTCTACGGTTATTTTCCTGACCTATCTTTTGAAGCCTGCCTTTCGTGAGTGAGGCCCACACAGCGCGGGGTATCCTACGGACGGAACCGACCAATTGCATCCTCATGTATTACAGACCATTCATTGCATCCTCATATACTACACATCATTCATTGCATCTTCCCTACCCATTTCCATTGATTCATGGCCCTGTCGGGTACTTTGCCGTCATCGCATGCAGTTGACCCGCCATTTGCTGCCAATGCCTCTTCCCTATTCGTAATGAAAATCGTTGCATAGCCATCTCATCACTACTCAGGCGTTGCAAGTTCCGGCGGTCTACTGAGACTTTTCGCAGCCGCCTGGAGTATCCGATAGTATTTGGCCGAACACAGACGCAATCGACAGCTACCGCTACTAGGCAGTTTGAGGCAATCAGCAGGCAGCTACTAGGCAGTCACTAGCCATTCTCATAGCATACGCCCACCGTTGCTCAGCTACCTTGCCGTTCTGCAGCGCACTCAGCTTGTGCTGGCACGGTGCTCTGCGCCCCCAAGCAGTGGTGCCTGTGCCTGACCCTGCCTGGTGGCTCTGCTCCATCTCTGCTCGCCCTGCCGCTGCCTCCCTGGATGCTACCACGGCCTGGGTAGGGAGGGCTGGTGGTCATCGGGCCCCGGGTACGAACGACCCGAACACCGAAATAGCGGTCCGATCTAGGGCCCCGTTACAGGCTACGGATACTGATGTCCGCACAGGCACAGTTGCCGGCGGCAGATACAGGACAATGCAATGCATCGTTTAGACAAGGGAATTGGAGTCCAGATCAGATCTAGATCACGACCCCTGCCACCAGCTTCGGCGATTCCGGCCATGTTCCGCCACGCACCCCTCGATTGCCGATTGGGCTGCTACCATTGTCTATTCCCGTTTGAGCCCATCTAGTCGTGGGGTGAACGTCGTAACCTGGCCCTGGCTACCGCTATCTTCATTCCTCAGTGCGGCGCCACATTCCCTAACTATGAGACTGACGCATTAGTTGCAGTAATTGCAGAAGGGCGACAAGGGACTGCGGCATTCCGAAACGCAAAGTGCATTTGGACTACAACTGACGGGCAACGTGGTGTTTGACGTTAGTTTACCCGGTATCACCGTAGTAGGCCATAGCTGGACCGCAATAGTAAATGTAGCTTTACAATTAGTATCACCACACTGCCACTGCCACTGCACGCTCGAGATCAGCCGGCGGCCCCCAAACCAGCGTTTGCCAGCCCTGCCCATTCCTTTTGTGCTCCACCCCCACGAGTCTCCTGGTTTTTCGTTTTCCCGCTCCGTCTGCGTCGGCGTCGGGTCGGGCCTCCGCCTGACGGCTGAATGGCCGGAATTCCAACTGTAGCAGCGAGGATTTGTATTTGGAATGATACATTTTAACGGTTACTAGGCCAAAAAAGGGGACAACCAGGAGAAGGTCGACTGGCGGCGCATGGTGTTAGTATAGAAAAACACTAAATCCAGAGAGTATAACGGGCGTGCATACCTCTTGTCGTCGACATCTTGAATCCAGGTCGGTTTTTCAGCCACAAACAACGGCGTGCGCGCGTAGATTCCGCAGCGACAGAACGACAACCACAGCGGCACTGACGAGTGCGCTATTGAAAGCGACACCGCGACGAAACAGCAGCAGCGGCAGCGGCAGTAGACGACGACTAGCACCGGGTGAATAGCGGCGACCACGGCGAATAGCGAATAGCTACAAAACAGCGCCAAAAGTGCGGCCCGCGGCAACCAGATAAGGGTGCTCTGGCGATTCGCCCAGGCTCTTTAGCTACGATCGGTTCTGTTCGGTTCTTTATTGACAGCCAGTCCCGCTCTCTCTACAGTTCGCTTCTCGTACCCACCGTCTAGGAGAATCGCTCCGTCCCTCCGTCCCTCCTCCCTCTGGGATGGCAGAGCTAATGCAACAACTAGACCCCGGTGATTACACTCTGTATCCTCACCAGTCCACCCGTTCGAACCCGGCCAGCTCTACGGACGAGGAGAACTTTCGGTCTCACGACTCGTCTGCTCGATCCATGTCCTCGCTGGCCACTACGGTGGACTCGGAATCTGATACCGGCCAGGCAAATCCAAAAGGACTAATCAACAGCAACGGGAACCACCACCAACATTCAATTGGAGGGTCCGAAGTGTTTTACGATGCGCTGTCGTCCCTCAATTCTCTAACCACTGCTAACCATGATACAAAAACAATCTCGGGTCCCGATACCATTGATTTCAAAGACACCGGCGTGTTGCTCAACATTCGACCCCGCAAATCGCCGTCTTCTGTAACAGGAGTGGCGGCTGGCTCCGACTACTTTACAAATGGGCATGTTGATGCGCTGCGGCGAAGCTCGTCTGAGACCAAACGGCAAGCTTCCTCGTCCCCAACTCATACCATCCAGCCTACACACAGCATTCAGCCAGCATCACTTTCACCTACCGCGAGCGGTCCAAGTGACCCACCCCCAGCATTGTCTTTAGAAAAGACCGAAAAATCGCAGGCATCTGCTTCAGACCACCCCATGGTACCTGCTCCAACATCTTTATCGACAGGGCCGTCATCTAACTCTGCGCCTTCCACGACAACACCTGAGCAGCGCCCGTTTTCTCAATCGATAACAGCACCGTCCGCTGTGGCGACTGGCCAGCTGACTGTTACTACCAGTGCAGGCTCGACAGTGGTGCCTACAGCAACCGCCCAGCACTCCACAATCTCTCGCACTACTTCGCCAGCAAATGGATCGCATAGTGCTAATGATTTCTATCAAACTGAGGAATCGTCCGCGATCTCGCTACCTCTATCATCACCACGCACTTCTATCACAATGCCTCGAGCTCACACTGCAGGCGCAATTAAGCCCCGAATACCGTCGACGTCCTCGCAATTGCAGTCGCGGCCCAATACAGCCCGAGCGTCAATTTCATCCCAGGTGTCGGTTTCGTCTTCACATCGCAATAGCATCGACCCTGCTCTTGCTAGAGTCTCGAGCCATCGCACGTCCTTTTCATTTACCCGGCGACGTAGCACAACCGTTGTCGCGAACCGGCTGTCCACAAGCAGCGTCCTTGACGACAACAGCGCTTCTGCACAGGATATTGAGCGATTGCGAGAGGCTATCATAGCCCATCGAGAGTCCAAGCGGCGGCGGCGAGAATATATCGAGGACGAGCGGGTTCTGGTAGGAACAAAAGTCTCCGAAGGGCACGTCAATTTCATGACCGCGTACAACATGCTGACTGGAATTCGGGTCTCGGTTTCTCGGTGTAATGCTAAGGTTGACCGGCAGCTTGTAGACGCTGATTTCAAGGCCAGGCACAAGCTGGCATTCGATATTAGCGGCAACGAGCTGACGCCCTCGGCGAAGTACGATTTCAAGTTCAAAGACTACTCGCCATGGGTTTTCCGGCATTTAAGAGAGCAATTTAAGCTCGACCCGGCCGACTATCTCATGTCACTGACGTCCAAGTATATTGTGTCTGAGCTGGGTTCACCAGGCAAATCCGGGTCCTTTTTCTACTTTTCGCGTGATTACCGTTTCATCATCAAGACAATCCATCACTCCGAACATAAGACGTTGAGACGAATTCTCAAGGATTATTATTACCATGTGAAGAAATACCCCGACACCCTAATTTCTCAGTTTTACGGGCTGCATCGAGTCAAGCTGCCGTTTGGACGAAAGATCCACTTTGTGGTGATGAATAACTTGTTTCCCCCTCACCGAGACATTCACAGAACATACGATCTCAAGGGGTCAACGTTGGGACGGATGCTACCAGAGGTGGACGAAAAGGACGGTAAGCTGCGAAAATCCGCTGTTTACAAGGACATGAATTGGCTACGCCACAGCGAACGAATCCGGCTGGGGCCCACCAAGCGGCAGGAGTTCCTTAAGCAGCTAGAGGTGGATGTGGAGTTGCTCAAGCGCCTCAATATCATGGACTATTCTCTGCTGATTGGCGTTCATGACCTCACAATTGGCAATTCAGAGAACATTCGTGACTCGACATTGTCAGTGTTTGACCCCGAGCCTAAGCTTTCCAAGGTCCGAGTAGCAGAGCTGCGAAAGGCACTGTCATCTGCCAGCCCACAGGCGCTGCTGAGCATTGACGCCCTTGCTGAGGAGCAGCGTAAGCATGGATTTACATTCTATGCCGACAATGGTGGGTTCCGAGCGACTGATGAACAGAATATGCCGCTGTCTGATATCTATTATTTAGGTGTGATTGACTGCCTCACCCCCTACACATTCTACAAGCGAGTCGAGACGTTCTGGAAGACGCTGTCGCATCCAAAAATGTCGGTATCGGCGTTGCCTGCGGACGAGTACGGAGACCGGTTCTTCAACTTCATCAAATCGGTAGTGACGCATCCTCGAGGTAAGCGTCCCGTATACCGGCGCACCGCTCCGGACGCAGACAGTTCAAGTGCCGCCCAGTCAAGAGGGGCTGGTTCGAGTGCCGGCCAAGCTTTGCCGACGCAGCAATTGGCAGAACAGTCTTCATCGCCGTCGTCGTCAATGCTGTCCTCCTCACGCCCAGACGGCCGTGGAGATGGCCATTTGCCAGCATTGACCGAGGCCTCGACCGAAACATCAGCCCCAGCATCCAAAACCGTTAGTGCAGCTGAAGAGTCAAGTGAAATCGCAGTCAAGACACACTCACTAAACGAAGCGCTTGCACAACCGAGCTGATCTAAAGGACTGGTGAGGATAAGACCAGTCCCATTATCCCATTATTTAGCTACGACTGACAGCGTAAATATAGCCTTCAGCTAGACGCTGTGGGAAATAAAATTGCATCAACATTACCGGCTGTGTATTCGTTGCTCGAACTCAATGCCGTCAGGTTATTATAGCGTCGGTTCGTAAGTACAGTCCCCTACATGACGTTTTCCCCCCAAACTTTGTCGCCATTTCAGGGCCGCGCGGCTTCTGAATCACCCAGACCCCCATTTGCACGTTTCGAGAGCACTTTCGATTGGAACAGGAAATGTCACTTTTGAAAGGACTCGCTGGTGAATTGGTTAAGCGCCGGCTGCCGGTAACGCCGACGCAGTTCAAGACTGTATTAGAGCAGAAGCCCGCTAGGATTGTGGCTCTTGACTCGTCATGGTTCTTGAACCCCAAGGCGCAGTCCGGGGGGAAGACTGGGGAAGAATTGTATCGGCAGGAGCGGATCCCGGGCGCGAGGTTCTTTGATGTAGATGGAATTAAGGACGGCTCTTCTCCATATCCGCATATGCTTCCGGACACAAACACTTTCAACCGGGCCATGAGCCGACTGGGGGTGGAACGATCCGACTTGTTGGTGGTTTACGACGCAATTGGCAACTTTTCGGCTCCCCGCGCGTACTGGATGCTCCGGGCGTTTCAGCATGAACGGGCCCTCATTCTCGACAATTACCCATTGTACAAGAGGCAGGGATTCGAGGTGGATACCGCGGCGCCGGCCAAGGTGGACCCATCGAAGTACGAATCCCCTGGCGTGGTACCGCAGATGGTCGTGAGCTATGAGCAATTGAGGGAGATAGCTGTTGATAGCGACAAGCTTGCGGCAGTGAACATAATTGATGCGCGCCCTGCTGGACGGTTCCACGGTTCTGACCCAGAGCCGAGGCCGGGCCTGTCGTCTGGACACGTCCCGGGTGCCATCTCAGTGCCATTCACGTCGGTCTTGGACCCTGAATCCAAGCAATTCTTGCCCGCAAATGAGCTCAAGCAAGCGTTCAACCAGCTGGACCCGTTCAAGCCTACAATCGCAATGTGTGGAACGGGAGTGACTGCTTGTGTTTTGGAAACTGCCCTTCGATCAGCGGGATACGAGGGACAGATTGGAGTCTATGACGGGTCATGGACTGAATGGGCCCAGCGCGCCGGTGACGAGCTAATCATCAAAGACTAGATCCCAAGCGGATTCCTAACGGATAAATGTGCCACTGTGCTTCATACTGCCTCTGTAGTGTAGTTCTATTAGTTATTAGTGGGAGCAAAGATGATCGCAGGGAGCCTATACATCAAGATTAACAGCATTTTGAATTTTTGGGGGTCGGCTCAACATTGAGATTAATAAGCCCAGAATTCTGGTTCACCTTAACTCCTCGGCTCTTGTCGTTCAAATTGTACTTGCCAGCCACAATGTTGCTATGAATTTGTTCCGCAACTTGGGTATATGCATCCACCACATGCTCCCCAGTCTTTGCTGAGGTCTCCAAAAAGTACTCAATGCCATTATTCTCTGCCCATTGCTGAGCATCCTCGGTCGGTACCTGCCGCTCGGACTCCAGATCGCTCTTGTTGCCAATCAAACAGATTGCAATGTCTGGCTCCGCCAATGCTCGAATATCTGCTAGCCACGACTGTGCTGACGCCAATGTCTGTCGTCTCGTGACATCATAGACCAAAATGCACCCAGCAGCGTTGCGGAAATATGACTTTGTGACGGCTCGGAAGTGCTCTTGGCCGGCAGTATCCCAAATCTGCAGCTTCATGTTCTTTCGATCCGGGCCCACAGGGATGATTTTCGACCCGATTTCGGCCGCAATCGTCACATCATGAGTGTCTGAAAACCGGTCGTCAGTTAATCGAATAGTCAAAGACGACTTTCCACATGCACTAGTTAGTCCCTCATCTCTTCCTCTAGTCTGGCTCATTCACCCTTCCCCTGCCCTGCCTCCATAGGACCCCTAGATTGCACATACGAATCCCCTATCATCACTTGTTAGTAAACCAGAAACCAAACTTTCAAGGCAACTAGCCCATCAGACCAGCTGAACTCACCTATCTTAGCTATGAAGTCCCATTTTGACGAACTCATTGCTCCTCCGCCGTCAAATTCGTCGCTCTTCTGAGAACCGGGCTAACTGAGAACTCTAAGGGGGTCAGATCAGACCCTAACCCATATACGTTAATTACTGGCATTTTCGGCCACCCGTTTGGCACTTTTGTATGTAATTTATGACGAATAGTGCGGCTGTGCTGCCCTAGCCCACTGATAACGTGACTATCGATTCCGATCCTGTGATAAGGGCAGTCTGAGATTAAACGCAACTGATGGCGACATGTTCTCAGAGTGTAAGTGAAGGAGTTGCAGAGGCGAGTGTAGCGCTGGGTGGTGGTTCTAGATGCTAACGGTAGATACGTCAAAATTCCTGAGCCAGTCTCAGATGCGGTCGTCGTTCCGCGAGGACGAGGCGCCACTGTTTTTTGCTGACAGCGATAACACCCCACAACCGAACGCGCAGTCGTCGTTTCGGCCAATAAAGGGCCCAGGAGGATGGGTCTCGTCATTTGGATCTCGGGCTCGAGGGTCGCCATCGTCTCAGTTCCTGCATCCCGATCCTGGCGACGAGAGCGGTGGCGATGAGGACGAAGAAGAGGCGTTTACCGGAGCCGGTGCATCGCGGTCAACGGTGGGTAGTGCAGATTCATCTACTGCGACAATAAACCAGCCAAGAGGGTCTGGGCGAGGCGGCCAGAGTCAGGGCCATAATCGCGGCCCCGAGGGCCCCCTAGAATCGGTTCAACTCGACAGCTCGGTCTATGGGCAATACACTGAAGGGTCCCGGGGCCATATTCAGAGCGACGATGAAGGAGATGTGGACGATAAGCATGACGACCCGCCGATAGATATTGCGGTCGAGAATCCAAAGACATTTGTCCCCATCGACTTGATGCCAAGAGATGAGGAGATGGGTATGCGACCTCTGGAGACAGAGCCTGGCCCCCCGAGGTTGGGGGCTCTGGATTCGGGGTCTGTTCCGGGTCTGGCTGCGTCAGCATCGCTTCCGTATGCGCCGGACGTGGTTAAATTCGATGCATTGTGGGGAACCGCGTACATTTCGAGCGTTTCAGCGTTGCTAGCAACGTCTCTACTAATATGGATGCGCACCGAAGTGCCGAAGTCGGCGATTGGCGATTCCATTTACACCGTCATACAGTCCTCGTCATCGATGCTGATACTAATTTCGGTCATGGCAATTCTTCTCTCGGCAGTGTGGGTGGCTGTCATGACCCGGCACGCGGCAAGATTGGTTTACTGGTCAATTGTGGTGGTGCCGGCAGCATTAGTAGGCATTTGCATTTACTCAGTTACAATGTCCTACCGGTCCGGAGAAGGAGGGTTCTCTTCACAGGACAGGGCAATGCGGTGGACAGCATTACTACCCCTAGTCCTGGCAGCTCTGTGGTCAGGAGTGTTTTACAAAGGGCGGCATGCGGTAGACCGCAGTCTAGGGATTGTCCAGCTGTCGTGCTCCATCTTAGCCGCGAACAAGCCGTTATTCCTGGTGGCCCTGGGTACTGTTTTTGCGTTTTTAGCGTTTACCTTCGTATGGGTTGGCCTGTTTGCGAGGGTGTTTCTCCAGGGCCATCTGGCTCGCGGTAATTGGGTGCTCGATCCGCAGTCGTGGGCTCTTGGAGTCGCCTACGTGCTGGTTTACTTGTGGACTTGGGGTGTGGTATCAGGCATCCAGCGAGCGACTGTTGCTGCTACGGTGTCTCAATGGTATTTCCACCGCCACGAGTTCCCCAGTGCCACCCCTCTCACCGTGGTTAGAGCAGGCCTTTCATACGCCACAGTCGTCCAGTTTGGCTCCATCTGTCTGTCGGCCCTGCTGTGCCTGTTGGCGTGGGCCCCTCTATACGTGCTACCGAGGCGGCTTGTTAGTCTCGCCCGTCTCGCAGTGTACAATCTGGTGTCGGTGTCGATTCTGTCGCTTTCCAACCCACTCACACTGACAAACGCCGTAATAAACTCGCAGTCGCTTATGGATTCTGCGCGCACCGTTTCTGCATTGAGGTTCCTCGAGCGTGGTCGAGATGCATGGGTCCCATACCGGTTGTCCAAAGTGCTTCTGAGCACTGCCAGAGGCCTGACAGCGCTGGTGATGGGATTTGTGGCGTGGGTTCATAGCGCACGCTATGGCAATGATTCCGGGTCGCTGTATGGATACGTGATTGGTTTGATATCTGGGTTCATCGGATGGTTTGTGTTGGGCGCTACTGAGGGGACAATGAGCATGGTAGTCGACTCGGCATTTGTGTGTTTTGCGCTTGACAATTCGGGGCCAGGAGGGCATTGCGCTGAAGCCGACCGAGTATTTGGCTAGGGGCGAGCTCCTGCCCGTTTCGAGGTCACTGAACTTTGTGAGTCCACTGGCCATTTCTTGACCCTGAACTTAATGAATGTATTTATTCCAATACCAGGCACTCCAGCCAGTAGTAAATTCAGTCACCTGATTGGCTATAGCAAGTCGAATGAATCGCCAGCCATATAAATTGATAACTGCGGACGGCCCTTGCAGTCACGCAGCTCTCGTCTCAAGTTGCCTTTACTCCACTATACTCCTTCTCATCCTCCCGACCCCCACGACATGTCTCACTTGCCCATCGCTTATCGTTCTATGCAGCCACAGCTGTGCGGCGGGATAGCGAGAACGGTTACCGGGAAGGTTTCAGAGTGAAAACTCCGATCTAGAACGAATCCCGGGGCGTCTGAAGAGAAGCGAGCGTATTAGGTAACTACAGGCGAGGTTGTGGAGACTGGGTGCGACCTCTGTAGGTCTAAGACGCGTCACCTTATCGCGCTGCTGTTGTCCATTTGATCCCCGTTTTTCCCCTTGGAACCTAACTGATCGGACTCAAGAGTCACTGTTATAGTTCCTTGTTTTGGACGCCGAGATTAAAATCAAGCTCAACTTTTTTTTGGACGTGGTGACTAAGGACGGTGTATATCGTGCTGGAGAGCCGGGCCAAAGAGGATGAGTTCACCTGTGGAATGGCGGTTTGTGCCCGAGTCCGACCGGTCTCAGCGCTCGAGCCAGGGCAGACTGGACGCGGAAGCTGTAGACCCGCTGTCTGAGGACGCCGTTGAAGATCCAATTGATCCGTACCGCCTGTCGCTGTCGCGCTCTTATTCAAAAGGCAAGAGCGATTTTGGGTCGCGAAGCGTTCCTCGGCACAGCATGAGCCAGTCGGGCACTCCAACGGCGCGGCATCGGTTCTACCATGAATTGCAACTGAATGGCCTGCCGGAACAGGTCATGAGTTCTCAGGAAATCGAAGAGGCACTCTATGCGCGGTACGAGAACCTTCAGGAGATGCGCCCGTACCACTTGATTGGCAAAAGTGAGCCGCTAGTGAAGTGGGAAGAACTGCGAAAGAGTGACGATGTGGTTTTGGCAATTACTAATCGTAAGGTCCGCCAGTTCTACCTTGCCCAGAATGATTTGATTGATAAATATATCGAGGTCGACCGATTACTGGACTCAGGAATGCCCCAAAGCATGCTCAGAGTGTACGGAGACGATTTGTATGGCACTAATTCGATTGCTCGTCGACAGGGGACTCCAGCCAATATCGACTCTGAGTCAAACCCGCTTCTAGGACCCAGTCAAGACGAGCAGTCCAAGATTATTATGTTCGCCATCTATGTCAACTTTGCCGTTAACTTTTTCCTTCTCATTGGAAAAATTGTGGTGGCAGTGCTGACGAGCTCGCTCACAATTCTGGCATCCCTGGTGGACTCGATTCTAGACTTTTTGTCCACCGTCATCATTTGGGCGTCAACAAGACTGGTGGGTCAGCGGGATTGGCAGTCCCGGCACATGTACCCTGTAGGGCGGTCTCGGCTAGAGCCAATTGGAGTGCTGGTGTTTTCGGTGCTGATTATCCTGTCGTTTCTCCAAATTGGTCGAGAAGCGATTCAGAAGCTTATTGAAATGACTGGTGAAGTCGTCACGCTGGACTTGGCGTCAATCATCATCATGTTCTTGACAATTGTCGTCAAAATTGGGTGCTGGTTGTGGTGCCGCACAATCAACTCCAGTGCCGTTCAGGCGCTTGCCCAGGATGCCATGACTGATATTGTTTTCAACACCTTCTCACTATTATTCCCACTTGCAGGCCATTTCTTCGACGAATGGTGGATAGATCCCCTCGGGGCCCTGGTATTGTCGCTGTACATCATCTTTTCGTGGGGGGGAACCGCCCTCGAGCATATCAATAATCTAACCGGTAGCGCTGCTGATCCGGAGGACCGTCAAGTGGTGCTTTATTTGGCCTCCCGGTTTGCTGAAAGCATCAAGCAAATCACGTTTCTCAATGCCTATCACACCGGAGACAGGCTGCTGGTCGAAGTGGACATCGTTCTGGATGGATCACTCAATTTGAAGGATTCCCACGACATTGGTGAGGCACTGCAGTATGCAATTGAGACACTTACGTTTGTGGAACGAGCGTTTGTCCACCTAGACTATCGCACTGGCAACTTTACTGGACATATTGATCGCTAGGTAGCTGAACAGCAGTAGAACAGCAGCCGCGGCACCGTGACAAGGCCGCTGGAACAATAAGGGCCTAGGCGAGAAACACAAGTGTGCAATGACCCCAGTATTTTAATTGTAATGGCTAATGCCAACACCGCAAACCACCGGGTCGAGGTTGAAGACGGCCAGTCACGTGATGTATTCGATCCCTAAAGCACGCAAAATGCGACTGATCTGTGCAACTTTTCACAATGGTAAGTTCGCTTGGTTGACCTTCATGTGCAACCCTAACTAGCATCACGCCGACCATACAAACTTTGGGTCTCTATCCAAAGCTGAGGCCTATGAACAGGCGTTCTCTGCTTGCCAGGCCCTCTTCGATGGCCAAGACAACTGGATTTGTAACGCAGCGAACCTGTCGTCTCTGCTTTGGTATTTATTCAAATCGCTGCCAGCCCCGTCTGCCAATGTCAACTGGGCTGGAATCTACGTTCAGGATCCCAAAAAGCCGGATCAACTGATTCTAGGACCGTTCCAAGGAAAGGTCGCGTGCCAGACCATCAAGATTGGGACCGGCGTGTGTGGAGTAGCGGCGGGGTCCAAGCAAACGCAATTCGTTCCTAACGTGGAAGAATTCCCCGGACACATTGCCTGTGATGGTGATACTCAGAGCGAGGTTGTAGTGCCGCTTATTGACGAGACTGGAAAGGTCCGCGGGGTACTTGATATTGACTGTACAGATCTCGGTGGGTTTGATGAAGTTGACGAGCAGTGGCTGGAGCGACTAGCAAAGCTTTTGGCCGAGTCCAGCAACTGGGATTAGTATTTATGACCACCACACGTAAAAGAAAAATAGAAATACAATCAAAAACATCCCCACCCATGCTTTCCACCCCACCCCAGATCGCTCTGCCATTCTCATCATCCGGCCAAATGTGCCCTTGAGTTTCATTTGGGCCTTTTCGAATGACTCTTCCATGCCCTGTAACAGCTTGTTATCAGCACGCACCTTGTCTCCGATTTCCACCGTCACGTCCTTGAGCATTTTAATTTTGGCACTGAGGCCTTCAATTTGGTCGTCATTTTGAGATTCCAGCTGCGACAATACTGAATCTGAGTATTGGCCCTTAGAATTGGGCGTTGCACTTCTATATGGGCTCGACGCCTCTGATCCTTGCGAGTCTATGCTAGGAGAGTGCCTGTATGTTGGAGTTGTAGAGAATAGCTGGGTTCTTGCATCTCGTTGATGGGCCTGCTGGCCATACCTTGACGCCATCCTGATCTTGCAAGGTGTCGCTTGCAGGGTGTCGTGTTCGAAGCCTGTCGCCGTGCCAGTGGTAAACCGGCGCGTCCTGGTTGGGGAATTTCTACGGGCCGGTACCTGGCAGTTCGCCGGTGACCTGCCGTTGCCGTTCGCCTGTGACCAGGCGCTAGACGGCAGTTGGGCTGCCTGGCTCACTCGGGACCTGCTGACTATGCATAGTTACACAACTAGATAGTGGCAAATCTAAGGGGCGGCCCATGACGTGTCTTGTCTTTAATTGCCAGAGCGATCATTGGCTACTCATTTGCTTGCTTTCGACTGGCCTGTCGATTTGGTCCGCTCGGCCACAAGCAGGCTACGCAGGCCCGCCCAGGCCCCCTCCCAGCCCCTCAGTGTGCCGCCTGTACGTGGAAGCCCACTTCCACTTACCCTGCATCAGGGAAGGTGCAAATGGGGTCATGAGACTTAGCCCTGACTGCGATGGGATGATTCTCGGCTGCGGCCGAATATGGGATGGACTAAGATGGAAGGGGCGCGTACCGTAGCTAGAGTGGGGCAGGTTGGGCTCATGCGATGGCTGACCGGTCAGCCGATACTAACATACCTGGGAGAACGGTGCATCTCGGCGTGTTGCGAAATCTTGGCTCACATCTACCGTGAGGTCAGATGTCATCAGTTGCCGCTGATATTAGTCGGTATCGCAGCTGGCATCGTAGCTGGTATTAGTCGTTGTAGCAGCTGGACTGTCGGAGGATATTAGTTCAGTCCTTACCGCTGCTGGCGCCACAGCTAATAGATGTCGTTGGAGCCGCTGAATTGATGCCTGTACCGTTTCTTGTGCCGAGTCAGGCATGGATTTCCATGGCCGGCATATAACCGACCGAGCTTCATGCTAGGTAAATCTGGGGGTCTCTGACACGACATGAAGTCGCACCGAGCCGCGGAGGCGAAACGATCAGAATTTTACTAATAATACTGGCTCGGGCAGACCAGGGCTGCAGCGCTTCTGGGGGTCCCCAGACGGTTGCTGAGAAGAATGCCGTGAATCTCACCGAGTGGGTCTTGATCTCAGGCTTCACCCATGCCAGTAAGTCTTCTGCTGCGGGTTGTGGGGTGGGGAGGCCGGCCTGAGACACTGTGGGGTACCCCACACTCATAAACGGCCGAAATTTTCGCCGAAGGATTTGAAAAAGACGACTACTATAAATCAATGAGAATTCGACTACTTACCAATGCACAACAATGTCTACTGAAAAGCCAACGGACCAGCAAGTCGAAGAGCTGGAAGTCGACAAGCTCGACGCTCAGTACCTGCAATATGCTACCGAGGCCACCCTCTTGGAGCATCAACTGACGAGGCGACAGAACCTCAAGATCTACTGGAAGGGTGCGCTATGGTCCATCTTTGTGTCGCTATGCATTATCATGCGAGCATATGACATTGAAATTATGGGTAACTTCTACGCGCTCCCTTCGTTCCAGCACAGATTTGGCAAGCAATTGCCCAGTGGAGAGTGGCAGGTCCCAGCAAAATGGCAAGTTGCGCTCAACTATGGAAATACTGTTGGACAAATTGTAGGACCCTTGCTCGTCACGTACCCAATGGATTGGTTCGGACGACGCAAGACTCTGATGGGATATCTCGCAGCTTCGGCGTGTCTGGTGTTTATGCAGTTCTTTGCTCCTAACATTCATGTCCTGACTGGGTCTGAGTACCTCTGTGGAATCGTATGGGGTGGGTATATGGTCATTGCACCTACCTATGCCAGCGAATGCCTCAGTTTGGGACTGCGTCCTTACCTGACTGGTTACATTAACTTGTGCTACGTGATGGGGCAATTTATCCAAACTGGGGTAACCAGAGGCTTCCTCTCCCGCACTGACCAATGGGCTTACCGAATCCCGTTTGCAATTCAATGGGTATGGCCAGTGGTCATCATCTTTGGTCTGCTGTTTGCCCCCGAGTCTCCGTGGTGGTTGATTCGCAAGGATCGACACGAAGAAGCTGAGAAGATGCTAACACGGTTGATGGTCAAGAACGATTTGGTGGAGCCCCAAAAGCAGATTGCGATGATGATTCGAACCGATCAGGTCGAGCGAGAACTTGGCAAGGGTCTTACCTTCTGGGACTGTTTCAAGGGACCTAATCGCCGACGAACTGAGATTTCTGTCGTAGTCTACGTTCTTCAGAATTTCTCTGGCAATCCTGTCGGATACGCTACTTATTTCTTCGAACAGGTCGGACTCGACGTCACCCAGGCATTCGATATGGGAATTGGTCTTAACGCTCTAGGATTTGTGGGCACCTGCACATCAATCATTCCCTTGATCTACTTGGGCCATCGAACCATCTTCATTTGGGGATTTGCGGTCATCATCGTCATTCTTTTCGTTGTCGCATTGCTGTGCTTTGCTCATAACTACCACACTGACAAAACCTATGGTTGGGTGCAAGCAGTGTTGCTGGTTGTTCTGACTTTTGTGTGGCAATTTGCCCAGGGTCCATTGGCGTACATCATTTCCACCGAGGCCCCGTCCGCCCGACTTCGTGCGCGAACTCTAGGTATTGCGTCGTGCCTGGACTCCGTGGCTGGAATTGTTACTACAGTTCTGGGCCCGTACCTCCTCAACCCTGGAGCCCTCAATACCGGAGCCAAATCCCAATTCTTCTATGGGGGTATGTCGATTCTTTTCTGGACGTGGTGTTTCTTCAGATTGCCAGAAATGAAGGGACGAACCTACGAAGAACTTGACTTGATGTTTGAGAGACGAATTCCCACTCGTAAGTTTGGAGCTTATGAATTCGATGAAGTTGAGCACGTCAAGGGAGAGGGAGTTCACGTGGAGGATACTGTTAGGGAGGAAGTTCATGAAGTTTAGCTACGATTCATAGCGAGTACTAATTTACTAACTGCCATTGCATGGAGAAGTATACGACAACCGTTGCAGTGCTCGTTATAGGCAGAGCTTGGAGTGCCCAGCTCTCGAAACTGCCATTGGCCCCATATATCATTGCCAAAGAGAAGCATAACAGCTCCGTGCAGTCACTAGCGTAATATCTGTTGCTTCATTCGCCCTGTCCTCAGTCCTTCTCGTCCCAGCGTCCCCGTTGTCTCCCGTTCCAGGCCTCATCCGCTTCATGCCAGGGCCGAAAAACTCCCCGGTTCCCCATAAATACCCCACTTTACACTTTTCTGGGGATCGTGGAAATGTCTGTGTTATACGACAAGATAGTGCTGATCGGCGACTCGATTACAGAATTGAGCTCGAACCTGGAGTTTGGGTTTAACCTTACTCCTGCCCTCGCCCATCACTATATGCGCAAGCTCCAGGTGGTGACTCGAGGGTTTGGGGGTTATAATTCTGAGCATGGCCGGTACCTGTTTGAACCAATTATCGAGACTGAGAGCAAAGGGGACGAAAAGGTCCGACTAGTGGTGGTGTTCTTCGGGACGAATGACTGCGCTGCTAATGAGCAACAGCACGTATCCCTGAGTCGATACTACACGAATATGAGGTTTATCGCGGACTCTATCAGGAATAAGGGCATCCCTGTCATCCTGATTGGCGCCGGGCTATGCGACGAGCCAAACATCCCAACAAAAGACAAGTCAATTGAGCTGTGTATAGACTACTCTGAGGCTGCTAAGCGAGCTGCCAGGGCCGCTGAAGTACCTTATCTTGACATTGCCCGCGAGTTTCTGTACTCCACAGGGTGGAAAGACGGTGACCCCATCGACAACTTCACCACCACGACGTTTCGGCATCTGTTTACAGACGATGGCGTCCACTACAGTGGAGAAGGCTACAAGGTACTGTACGAGTCCTTACTCAAAGTGATTCGCCAGGCGTACCCAGAGCTAAAGTCTGAAGATTTACCTCAGGTCTTAGCATCCATCCACGATATTGACAACAATGATCTCCCAAATTCTTTGAAATTGCATCCATAGAAATAGACTGCAGCAGGAACATTAAATAGACACAGTCAACACTCAAGCATGCTCCCCTCCAATTGAGCAAGCTGGCAGTGGAAATTTCAGCTGGATCTGAGCCGGGTCAAAGGCTGAGCTAAGGCCTGAAACGGCTATGGTTCTTAAATAAATCCCACAAAATGGAACTTTCCAAATATCATGAAACCGAAAAATGCTTCGACGACCCTGCCGGACGGGTCTACGATAGACGTGGTGGTGATTGGGTTTGCAGACAAGATCTCTGTGATGGTATACGGCAGTGGCAAGCTAGGAAAGATGTACTATGTACCGATTTCTGCGACTGTTGGCCAGCTTCACCCTGTAGGATTAGAAGACGGCGCACAATTTCGACAGCAGTCGATTTCGGACGGCGAGCCTACAGACGAGAATATGGATCTGTTTCCTTTAGCACATCTGACTCCTATGCCACTGATTGGAGTCGACTCAACCGATATTCAGGGTCAACTATATGCTACACACATTGCTTCAGTTATTTCACGGCAAAGCCCTGAGGAACGAAGGACAGTAGTAGTGGGACTAGGACCGGATATTGGACCTCAGCCAGACGGGCCCATTACAGAAATTCACCGAAAACAGCTAGTTGAAGTAATTCGATTAGTAGAGCAATGCAGAGTGTGGTAGGCATGCGCCGCGGGCTGTGTACTAGCCTACAATTCTTGAGTTCCTTCACTGATGACGGCGGTTTCTAGAAGTTCTAGATTAGCCTTACCCTTAGACTCATTTCGAAGCAGTTCGTCAAGGGGCCGGAACGTACCAGGGTCAATCACTGCGATCAGCTCCCATTCCTCGGACCAGTCTTCATCTTCGACTTCTGTAATCAATGCCTTGACCTTGTCAGCATACTTCTTTGCCTCCTTAGCCGGGGATGCGGTGATTCGTACCCGCATGGTTGCTCGCGCAATGGGGATGACCTGCTTGGCGACTAGCAGCTTGATTGCTTCCAGGGCCTGAGTTTTGGCTGGTTTTGTAGCGGACGGATTGAATTTGAGCTCGGCCAGGGTCTTGTCAATAATCGTGACTGGGTATGGCCGTTTAGTGGACGGATTGACACACTTATCTGCGATGATTTGGAGAATTTCAGACTTGATCTGGTCTGCGTGAGCCTGCCGCTCCTTCCCACCGACCTGGAGCTCTCCTTTCTTGAGGATGAGGGCAATGATTTCGTCCTGGTCAGTCGTCCCGAACCCTGCCTTGAGGTCTTCATTTGAAGCGACCTGACCTTTGGAAACGTTCAGGAACACCTGCGGGATTTGCAGCACCTCATCTAGATCTTTTTCCAGTCCTTTGCGCCAGTCTTGGACTTTGTTCTGATAGCAGGCGATTTCGAAACGCTTTTTGCCTTTTTTCATTCGCACTAGCGACACATTTGTAAGCTTAATAGCAGTTCCGGGTTGAAAAGTCACCCCCATTTCGGATTGGTAGACTGGCGAACTGAGTTATGACGAGATTGAGTATAAAGCTGGATCCAGGTGGGACAGTTTGCGAAGGTAATTTGGGTGATGCTTCACGTGATTCAACTGCTTGAAAGATCACATGTCAGCCCACCTTCATCTTCGTTTCTGGCCCACAGCACCTATTTCCTTTAAATGTAGACCACGACGGCCAAATAGAGCTAGCGTACACAGCCTATCCGACAAGAATATAATTCCAGAGTAATGTCCAGGGATTGTAATCAGTTTGTTGATATCAATTGACCGTCTCGGTCACGAAACGCGAGTGTGATATGATGCCACGGTGATCCAGGGCTTATCCACTCTGCACCAAATACACTACTGGTGAGTGCAGCAGCAGCTCGCTTCAGCTAGCTCTCCAGCAAGGATTTGAATTTCACAATCTAGATAGTCGTGATATCGATACTCCAGATCAATTCCTTGTGAACAATAGCAATTTCCTGGCGAAGCGCACGATAAGAACATTGAAGATATTTGGCTGCATTGCCTGATTTGGGCCCATTAGATCCGAACTCCTACACAGTGCAAACTCACGCAAACACATTAATCTACGGGGACATCTACGAGGACTTAAACAAGAAGCGTCCGGATCCGAAGTTCAATCTCTCACCCCACGTCCAGGGACATGCAATGGCAGGGAAACAAACACTTGTAAAATTCGAGGCGAACGCAATACGACTTAACACGCACAGGCGCAAAACTGGCTTAGTGCTCTGGCGAACGACTTGACTAGGATTCCGTCTCATCACCAACGGAAAATCAGTATTGCACCCACAACTGTACATAAGAATGTGCAGCAAAAGCTACAGCTAACAGCTACAGCCAACAACAGCTAAAGCATTTAGCTCTTCATTCGACAAACGCGAGTCACATCATCCTTATGAATCCATTGGGCAGCATACATATATATATATATACTGTCCTTCCTCGAGCTGCCCACCCCACCACCCCACCACAGTCCCCACGGCGAAGAGGATCAGAACGGTGGAACAATCTCGCCGTCCACGCATGTTGCCGTGTCTCACCCTTCATCCCACGCCCCATCGCGGGTTTCATCGCGTCGGCCCAGTCGGGACGGGCTCGAAAATGTTCGCCAGACCACATGATCAAGTTGGTCAAATTGAACGGTACAAAGTTGGCAAGACGCAAATATTGACAATAATTTACCGGCGAAACAGTCTCTGCTCTACTCTTCTTTCCCCGCACTACCGCAATCCCTGCTCGTGCACCGCCGACTCCTCAAATTCCAGTACTCCTCCGTGGTTCGATGCGCCTGCAGAGGTAAAGTTTCGCCGCGCGTAGTTTGAATTTTTTTTTGATTTTCTGTGATATTTTACAGTGATATTTTTTACCTCTTGAGCATCGCGAACAATACAACTGTGTAACTCAGCTCGAATAGTTGAGTAAAGAAGCTCTTTTGCCCGGTGCCGCGAAGTATCGAGTGGAGATACGCTTTTGGACCCGTTTTCTGTTTTGTACTAATTCTGTGTTTGACGTTTACGCGAAGTTTTTCTTTTGACTTTTTGTTGGTTTTGACAGGTGCAGTTGCAGCTACGTGACCGTGCCGTTTTTTTTGTTTCGAAAGACCCCGAGTTGATGATTGGGATTGAGGGATTCATTCTTTACATTTGATATTACTGGATTGTTGATTTGTTACCGTTTCTTGCTTGTTATCGCCTGTCGCTTGTTTTCGCTTGTTGTCGCCTGTTGTTCGCTTTGAGTTTTGATTATTGTATTTTTGTGTTGTTGAAATGAGCTTTTACGACCCTGCGACCGTGGTTCCTGGTACTGTGCCAGTACCAGTTGCGGCACCAGTAGCTGCCCCAGCTGCTGCTCCGACTGCTCCATCCCCGGTGGCACCAGCGTCTACCACCGCCCCAGCCCCAACTTCTCCGCTGCCCCAAGAAGATGGACAAAAGACAACCTTGTGGATGGGCGAACTTGAGACTTGGCTGGATGAAGAAGCGATTCGAAAGATTTGGGCTGCGTTTGGCGAAAGCGTTGTCGTCAAGCTCATTCGTGATAAGTTCTCGGACGTGAATGCTGGATATTGTTTTGTTGACTTTGGGTCCGTCGCGGCAGCTCAAAAGGCGCTTGCCCTTAATGGCAAGCCTATCCCTAATTCTCAACGATTGTTTAAGTTGAACTGGGCTTCTGGAGGCGGAATTAATGACAAGCGAGAAGACCGCGGCCCAGAGTTTTCCATTTTTGTGGGAGACCTCGGCCCCGAGGCCACCGAACAACAGCTACTGCAAATCTTCCAGTCACGATATCCGTCGTGCAAAGCTGCCAAAATCATGACCGACCCCATCAAGAACGTGTCGCGAGGGTACGGGTTTGTGAGATTCAGCGATGAGGCGCAGATGCAGCACGCGTTGGTGGAGATGCAGGGGTTCTTCTGTGGAAACCGGCCGATGCGCATCTCCACTGCGACCCCTAAAAACAAGGGCAACCAAATGAACCTGTTCCAAGGGTTCCCCGCTGGGCCCGGTGCCGTGGCGCCCTCTGGATTCTATGGTGGCCCTCAGACATTGAACCAGTATACTGACCCTAACAACACCACTGTGTTTGTGGGAGGACTATCGGGCCAAGTGTCCGAAGATGAACTGCGCCAATACTTTCAAGGATTTGGTGAAATCACCTACGTTAAGATCCCTCCTGGAAAGGGGTGCGGGTTTGTGCAATTTGTCCAGCGACACTCAGCCGAGGCCGCAATTACTCAGATGCAAGGGTACCCGATTCGAAACTCCCGGGTACGATTGTCCTGGGGCCGATCTCAAGCCGCCGCCGCGGCCGCTGCAGCAGCTGCTGCCGTCGCTGCTGGATCCCCTCACCCAAACCCCAATGGACCCTACGCTCCCGGCCCGCTGCCTCCCAACGTATATCCCCAGCTAGGCATTCCGGCTGGCCAACCTCATTACGGACCCTATGGACCAATTAACCAACAAGCAGCCCATATGCATCCCCCCCATCCTTCAGATCAGCTCGCTCACGCTGGTGGCATTCCCGTGCAACCTGGAGCTCCGGTTGCGCCTGGCCAGGACCCTTCAGAGCCAGTGCCGGTTGCTCGACTCAATGAGCTTTATCTTGCTGCGCGAGACGGTCGTCTAGACCGAATGGAAGTTGACGGCCGAGGATATCATGGAGTCTATGCCCAGTAATTGAAAATCACAAAAACGTGCGGTAGCACGAGGGCTTCTATTTATCCATGATGAATTGTGTCCATCATGGTCTTCTTTTCTTTTCTTGCCATTATAAAATAAGCAACGACTCAAGTCGAGGAATATATCAAATGAGGACTAACTGCTACAAGGTTGGAATACGGGAATACTGCAATAGGACTAGGAGGCACACCTATAAAACAGGCCAACAGCTGGGCCAACAGCTGGGTCAGCACGTAAAAAAATAGAATAATCCCTAAACTGCCTAACTCTATATGCAACTAATTGGAATCCGGTCGTGCTTGGAACACCTCCTTGTCGTCTTCAGTAGCTCCCAGAGCCTTGTACAAACCACCATGAGGGTACGACCGTCGAACAAACGGGGGCTCGTGGTCGGCAGTATAGTAAACAAAAAATGAGAATCCAACAAACGCCGCAACAGTGTATCCAAACCATCGGACTGCAGTCTCGTTGGACACAAAGTCGTATCGATCTGGCGACCAAACGTCGAGCAAGTCGTAATTTTGATGCACTGGGTCGCCAAAGTTTCGTCGGCTCTGTCGTTCGTCATACTTGACATGGGGGTTACGATGCTGATAGTATTGTCGCTCCACAACAGGGTAGTCGCCAATCATTCGATCATCATTAGCTCGAGTCTCGGCAGTCTGAGGTTCCTCCAGCTTTTGCTCTGGGATCTGTTTAGGGAACGAGCTATTGAGACGGACACCCAATCCAATTGTGTGAGCGCCGACACGGCTCATGGGTCGAGCCAGAGCCACTCTCGGGGCCATGCGCGAGATCATGGTTCTTACGTAGTTAGTCGAGTCGTTGCGGTGCCTCCAGTCCTGTCGAAGGCAGTAGTCGTGTTTTCGCACAGTCAAGAAAATGGCGGCCGATATTATTGGTGGAAAATTTGGGGGAGAGACGCCGGCCGCAGCCGCGCGTGTGTTCATAGCCGCACCATTCACAGCCGTGCAATCGCCTCGTCGCTGGGGCAACTCTCCCAATATAAGAAAAATCGGTTTTCTTCACGAGAGTACCTCACAACCGACGCCACGGAGACTGAATTCGCGGTAACGAGTGGCAAAACCGCGCCCGTTTGTTGAAACTTTGCAGGCTGATAGAGAAAGTTGCGGGCTTTCGATTGATGCCAATTTTGCCATAAAAGAGCAGCACTTGGCTGCATTTACCTACCCGAAACGCCATGCGGCCGACGCGGGCAGGCACTAGAAGGACCCGCGGCCAGAGTCCCCCGACTACGGTTGAGCCAGGTAAGTGCGAAAACGACAGCGATAGGGAGTGGCAAGGAGACCAAGTAGCTAACTTAGATACTAAACGGCGAAGGATTGATCGGCGGCGGTCGACACGGTCGAGCGACTCGCAAGCTAATGAGACAGATGCGGGTGCCGCAGCGACAGCCAATGACGATGCGAAAATTGAACAACTTCAAGCTGATCTCCAATCGATATACGACCGCCACGATGACCGGGTGCGACTGCTATTTCACCTTGAAAAGTTTGTGTCGCTAGTCAACTTCGACCCTGATACTGCTCGATCGGACCATTCGACGGTGTTTGATGACTACAAGCAAAAATACGACCTGTGGTCCAAAGTGGCGGGCTCAAGTCGAGGAAGATCGACTCGTCGCCAAATTAGACGGTCTCAGGTCGTTCTCAAGGAGGAAGAGCCCGAGGTACCCGAGGAGGAATCGCAAGAGCCAGAGGAGCCAGTTGACGGCGGCGATTCGTTACTAATATCGCGACCACGACGAAAGTCGTCGTTGATAAACTCGGCGACTCCAAAATCAAAACCAAAATCAAAATCAAAATCCAAACCACCGACAAAACCCACCAAAACGCCTACAAAAACCGCGACGCCTGTAAAGAGTGGTCGAAAAGGCGCGGGCAAGCGCGCCAGTGCGCGTATCAAAAAACAGGTAGCCGTCGTTGACGAATTGGCTAGCGATAACGAAAATACCCACTACGATGTAACATACGTTGACGACAACGATGACGATGACGAGAACAATGAAAATTCCATAATTGCCCACCCGCACCACCTACCCCTGCGACCTCAGTATGGACGCTCTCTAGAATCATTCCTCGCTTCTTATATCAGCTTGGACGAAGACGTATCTTTTGACGAGCGCGATTCGTTTGTTGCCAGCCAACAGGAGCTGCGAGATCGCATTCAGAGTGCCGAGACTAAGGGTGTTCTCAAGGGTCTCCGATCGTCAATTCACAAGTTCAAGGATCCTCAATTGTCTCATTCGCGCACCTACAATCAGCATCTTACCCGACACGCTATTCATTTTGCCAAGCTAGTGCAGGATGAGCGGAAGAGCCACATTTTCATGGCTCGAAAGATTTCAGGAATGGTCGAGCAGCACTTCCGCCGTCTCGAAGGAGCAGGAGAGAAGGAGCGCAAGTCTGAAGAAAAGCGACTGCGCCAATTGGCTCGTAGGACCGCTGCAGATGTTTTGAAGCGATGGAAGCTAGCTGAAAAAGTCGTCCACCAAAGACGGGCGCTGCAGTTGGAAGCAGAACAGAGAGCAAAGGGTAAAGTGCAGCTCGACCACATTCTCGAAAAGTCGGCCAAACTGCTAGAGTCGCAGAAAGGCAACCAATTTTCAGACCTCGAAGAAGACGACAACGTGGACGGAATTGAAGAGACCGGGCTCAGTGACCACGATAACGCGTCACAGTCGGAGCATTCGGACTCGGAAGATTCTGACGTCATGTCGTCGTCAGACGAGGAAGAAGAAAAGGAAGCCGAAGATGCCGAATTGACCGTTGAGGAGCTGCGACAGAAGTATTCAAATATGGAAGCAGATGCGGAAGCGGAAGCCAAGATCGAGGCGGAGACGGAATCGCCCAAGGCCAAGGAGGACTCGGCAGATGTAGAATTGACTGCGGAGGAACTGAAAAGGAAATATGCCGACATGGCCGAGCAAGAGGCGGTTACTGAAGTCAAATTCGAAGAAGCTGTCCAGTCTGGCCAGATTGATCGCGGTGACGGCGACGACGAATCGGATGAGAGTATTATGATGGACAGCGAAGAGGACGATTCTGATGATGACGAGTCTGAGGACGAAGCTTCGGAAGGCGAGTCGGATGAGCGCTCAGCGCGGGAGCCGAGCTTGGCGACCTTGTTTCAGGCTGGTCATGACAGCGATGACGAAGACGACGACGAGGAGCTGTTTTCTGATTCTAGTGTCAAGGATGAGTCTGAGACGGAGACAACGCCAGAAAAGGTAGACAATAGCAATAATTTGGGCTCCAAACTCGACGGCTCCGACAACCGTGTGGCCCACACTGAAGTGCCATTTCTCTTGCGGGGCAAGCTTCGAGAGTACCAGCATTATGGCCTCGACTGGCTGGCAGGACTGTACAATTCGCATACAAACGGCATTCTGGCTGACGAAATGGGACTGGGCAAGACAATTCAGACAATTTCGTTAATAGCGCACCTCGCGTGTGAAAAGCAGATCTGGGGTCCCCATTTGATTGTCGTTCCTACCAGTGTGATGCTCAATTGGGAGATGGAGTTCAAAAGGTTTGCCCCAGGGTTTAAGGTCCTCACATACTACGGTAACCCCCAGCAGCGAAAGGAGAAGCGAAAGGGATGGAATAAGGAAGACAGCTGGCACGTCTGCATCACATCGTATCAGCTAGTTTTGCAGGACCAGCCAGCTTTCCGACGAAAAAAGTGGCGGTATATGATCCTAGACGAGGCGCACAATATCAAGAATTTCCGATCTCAGCGATGGCAGGCGCTGCTCAATTTCAATTCCGAGCGCCGACTGTTGCTAACTGGAACTCCACTGCAAAACAATCTGGTCGAACTGTGGTCCCTACTATACTTTCTCATGCCCTCGTCAGGGCCGAAGTCGGCAGTCATGCCTGAAGGGTTTGCGAATCTCAAGGATTTCCAAGAGTGGTTTGCACGGCCAGTCGATAAAATGGTGGAAGGTGGTGGGATGACCCAAGACGACGAAGCGCGTCAGACAGTCAATAAACTGCACCAGGTTCTGCGCCCTTACTTACTTCGAAGGCTCAAAGCGGACGTTGAAAAGCAAATGCCTCTTAAATACGAGCACATCGTGTACTGCCGGCTGTCCAAACGGCAGCGGTTTTTGTATGACGATTTCATGTCACGAGCGCAGACTCGCGAAACTCTGGCGTCGGGCAATTTTCTCAGCATTATCAATTGTCTGATGCAACTGAGGAAGGTGTGTAACCACCCTGATCTCTTTGAGGTGCGACCAATTGTGACATCGTTTGCGATTGAGCAATCAGTCGGGGGCGCGTACGAGCCGACTGACTTGTTTATCCGGAAGCAGTTTGTAGAGCGGTTTGACGAGGCCAAAGTCAACTTGGCCGCCCTGGGGCTGATTCGCACTGCCGATGAGGCTATGACGACGTTTACTTCGGACGCCAGGCGTCAGTATTCGGCCGAGACCACAATGTTCGCGCAACTTAAGGATATGAGGAAGGCGACTGCTGTCGAAATCGAGCCTAACTTTGTGTCGGCTCAGGAGTACACAAAGTACCTTGACTATGTGAAGACCGTAGACAAGCGCGAGCGGCTCGAGCACACGCTCTATCTCGACTTTTTACGAGTCATGATGCGCAGGCCGATCTACGGGTCTAACGAGATTGAGGTGTGTAAAATGATGGGACCGCTAGCTGCAGAGACCGCAGCTTGGAACAGAGGGTTTGATTGGGACTCTTCGTCTCTAGTCGATGGACTGAAGCTGCGGTACGAAGATCGAGAGGTTCAAATGCGTGAAATTGTATCGAAGTACTCGTTTGTGACCCCGAGCGCGGTATGTCTCGATATGCCCGGGCTGACGATGGGCCCCCGAGTGCAAAAGGAGCTTGTGAGCAAGAAGGGCCAGCTCGCGCCTCTCCGTCGACAGCAGTTTTTGCATGATTCGATGGTTAAGCGATCAATTGCGTTCCCTGACAAGCGGTTGCTACAATATGATTGTGGTAAGCTGCAGAAGCTGTCGACGCTGCTGCGAGATTTGGTGTCGAATGGACACCGCGCGCTCATTTTCACTCAAATGACAAAGGTATTGGATGTGCTAGAGCAGTTCCTAAATATCCATGGGTATCGCTACCTCCGTCTGGATGGAGCAACTAGAATTGAGCAGCGGCAGGTACTGACGGAGCGGTTCAACATGGACAACCGGATCCCGGTGTTCATCTTGTCGACTCGGTCTGGTGGGCTGGGGATCAACCTGACCGGTGCGGACACAGTTATTTTCTATGACTCAGATTGGAACCCGAGCATGGACAAGCAGTGCCAGGACCGATGCCATCGTATCGGCCAGACCCGGGACGTGCACATCTACCGGTTTGTGTCTGAATACACAATTGAGTCGAATATTCTCCGCAAGGCGACTCAGAAGCAGATTCTTGACAATGTAGTGATCCAGGAGGGCGACTTTACCACCGACTATTTCAATCGCATGACCGTCAAGGAAATGCTGGGCGATGCAGTGCCGGATGTTGACACGACCGAACACTCGCTCCATGAATTGGCCACCACCAACACCACCACCAAGGGCAAGTCGCTTGAGCGGGCAATAGCCGAGGCTGAGGATCGTGACGATGCGGTTGCGGCGACTGTCGCGTCGCGAGAAAATTACGTTGATCGAGACGATTTCTCCGAGCGGCAAGCTGGTCAGGCCGCCGCCGCCACGCCAGGAACCACGCCAGGGGCTGCTAGCGGGCCCAGCGGGACCCCGTCACGAGGACCTACGCCTGGTCTGCCGACCGGCACCCCAGCCCCGGCTGCTAATGGTACTACGACGCCAGGGCCGGAGTCGGATACTCCATCCGACGCTCGGGTGACGATTGAGCCGGTGTCCGCCGAGGCTTCAGTAGAGCCGGAGTATGAATCTGAGGAAGAAGTGGGGCATGTCGATGACTACATGATTCGATTTATTGAGCAGGGGTACTTTGACTAGCCAACGGTGATGAGCACTGCGGCTGCGGGGGTCCGTTGACTAACTGTAAATTATAGCTTGAAGCAACTCTAACGACATTACACTAAACTGGGATTTTAGACACTGTAGCCATTAGTCGAATTCTTACGTGTGATAATGACTGGCGCTGCAACCTCGCACAGCTGCCCAGTCCTGATGCTGATGACCCAGCGGTGACGGCCCAGTACTATGACGAAGTATGACGAAACGGGAGTATGTAGCACAGTAGACTCTAATGTAGGCAGCAACAGTGTGCCGTGCTGGACCGCCGTACTGGACCCATTCGGGACCATTCCGGCTGTGCAGGGTTGTAGGCGCTGACATTCGATCTGAGCGGCAGGACAGCAATTGACTCTCACAGGCCAGGCGGATGCCGACTGGACGCCGGTTGGACGCTGGTTGGACGACGTATCGTACGGCCTACTCACAATTGCTATGCATCGAGCACTGACAGTTGCGGCCGTAGTAGTTCGTCATACCACATCACCCACCTGCACCGCCGGCCTGGGCTCAGCCGCGTGATCTGCAGCAACAAAATTGCACGGCTGCCGCGAGCAACCCTGTGACCAGGCTTAACAAGGAGTTGCGTGGGGTGATTATAAAAGGGCCAATGGGCCAGCTATAGTGGTTATCAGAGCAGTTGAACATTGCAACGATACTTAGCGAAGTGACTCGATTTATTAGCCTTTCAATCTTTCAAGATGCATGGAAACAACAAGAATGTAAGATACAGTTGGGAGACTGGCATTAGAGGATGCCGATAGGCGGGCCCGGTGGGTGCTGCGGCGGTGGAAGCTGGTGTGAGGGCAGGCCGGGGCCCCAGTATGACGATAGACTGGTGAAAAGGGTAAAGGGGCAATGGTGCTAACTAGGTCCAAGTGACTTATGCCGGTCAGAAAGTCGAGGATGACTTTGTAGGCTGGGCCACCTCTCATGAGGACCTGGAAAAGTACAAGAAGGACAGCTCGGTACCATTGGTGGAAGCTGCTGCTCTTTACAAGGTGTTTGTCACCCATGGACAAGGTGCTCAGGGAGTGCTGGATGAGGCATCAAAGGGCATGCTGGAATCAGAATTTGGCACACACGATGTCGACAAGATTCTGGAACACATTTTCAAGAACGGCGAGTCTCATAATGCCAACAATAAGTTTGTCAACGAAGGACGACGACTGAATACGCATGCATAGGAGAGTTCGAGTCCAATCTCGAGCCTGCCATCCAGTCACTCTGATTGAGCCATATTTTCCGACGAGTGGATTCTTCACTCAGTACGCAGCTAATTCGCTATCAAGCTGAGCGAGTCTAGCTCCAGAAGTAAAGACCCTCCTAGAGCTAGCATTGTACTATCTACAGAGTATTGATTAGTACATTGATAAGCAGTTGAATAGTTGAATAGTTGAACACAGTATCAACCGGAGCTAAAATTGCACTCCCCAGGTAGTTTAACTCGATGGGCCGTTACTGTAATCTGGTAGTTATCTTGACCAGTTACAGGCTCGCTTCGACCTTTTGCCGGCCCTTTACCGTACACTCCTCGCCTACCGACAGTGTAGCACCTGGACAGGCTTCTAGAAGTGCGGGTGCATAATTTTCTGCAAGACATTGAACTTTATGCGCGATGCACTCCATGCCTAAATTGGAAACTTATAGTATCGCAGCGCATCCTTGTGGCAAGCAAATAATATCGCAGAAGTCTTTGGAATTTTCTGAGTAGGTTCGTGGCATTCTCAGAATTATTGACAAGACGTAATGTGTAAAAAATAACAGGAGCGAGCCTCAGTTGCCAGCTATCGATAAGCACTTGCAAGATTAGGTCGCGCGTTTGCCAGACGGCCCTAGGAAATACCTTGCAACCTTTAGGCGCGAAAGGGTATTTTTTTTGAGGATTTGAGGAATTGAGACGATTTAGAGCTCATCCATATGCTGATTCTAGGAGCGGTCATTAGTTTGGGCGATCCGGCTTCATCATGATGAATGTTGCAATTACGTGCTGCCGCAATTCGCTGATGGCTACAAAGCATTCTACCTCATAGAGATCCTCATGGAGAGCGCATTAACAATCCCACCTCAGCTGGGAAAGCTCAGGGATACCGGTGTCTAAACAATTTCGCGATTCAGTATTTCTCGAACATCCTGTCGAGGCTGCAGATCTGCGCAGCGCTTGCAAGGGCCGGAGCAAGCCATGCATGCTTCTCGTCACCTGGACCACTGGCCTCAAGATTTTTTCATCCAATGACAGTACTATCAGGTTTCGATTTACCATTGAGCACCAGTACAGATGCTCAGGAGATTGTATTAGTTGAGACCCGGGCAGAATGGTAAGACAGCGAATTCAAGGCAGCCGGGGGACCACCAAAGACACCTACTGGGGCCTCTGTCCGACACACGCAATTCTACTTGCCATGCTACTCAAGTACTGTCATGAATGATGCAGACTTGAAGACGGACTAGAGCTCCCTTTAGCCTGCTACGAGTACACAAGTATCAGGCATGTGCCGTGACGGAGTGTCAAGTCTAGAAGAATTGGGGGCGGCCGCTCAGATTGCCCATGAGTCCCAAGCTTTTCAGACTTCAGTGGCCGCCTTCCGCTGGGTTTATTGCATACATGAGGCAAACGTGAGAGGCCTTTTGGTGGGCAATTGGTACAAATTCTAGCCTGATTTCTAGTAGAGTGTATAGAGAGTACTATATCTTCTGTAGACGACAGGCTAGCGCGCCGGATAACCAGGAGTACAGTTAGTCCGGCACCAGCTAAGCATTTAATTACGACTATTGCCAGGATGTCAAATGTTATCAGAGTCTCACACTCACAGTCATCTCCAGTCTCATACTCTAGTCACACTCTCGGTCACACTCTCAGTCGCACTCTCAGTCGCACTCTCAGTCACACCCTCAGTCGCACTCTCAGTCATACACCAGTCTCACATTCACAGTATTAACCTTACATTCTCAATTTCACTCTACAATCTTACAGCTTATTTTCACCATCCTGATCTCCCTGCACCTCCCGACCCCTTCCTTACTGTATTTGGCCTCAACTTCCCTGTTTCTGTCATCCACCCACCCCTCCTCTCCTTGTTCCTGACTGAGGGGTATTGCCCCGGATTCCGGTACCGGCCGCCCCAGAGTTATGCGCCGACCCGGAATGAACTGGGCCGGCTACCGTTAGCCCGAGGCGGCAAAGGTAATCTGCCTGGCCCCCGACTGCCCCGTTCAAGAAGCTGGCGTCCTAAGCGCAACACAGTACAGCTAGAGCGTGGTCTGTCACAGCTGCAGCAGTGACAGGCAGGGGTACAGGACGAGGAAGTTGAGAAGCCTGTGCTAGCAGCAGTGATGAGGTATTGGGCCATGAACAACCTTTTGCGGCCAGACAGCAAATCGATAGACTGCTGAGCGACGGTCCAAACCGTATCGAGCTATGTGCCATCTCGGCATATCCGCTCGCCAATCAGTACAATATAGCCACTCCATCGCCGGCTTGCTATCTCCCCTGCCCTCGTCCCCACCACTGTATACCAACTGTACTTGCCCAGCACAGTCTGTCCGCCTCACCGCCATTGTCCCCCGCGTCCGCGTCCCCATCCGCCTCCACTTCCTGCGCCGTCTTTCACTCGCCCGTTCCTCCGTCATTTGCCCTGTTTTCACCCACTCCTCACTCCTCGAGCTCACTGATGCGCCAAGTTGCAAGCCCCGATCTATGTCTCACTGCCATTTCTGTAACGTCTACCTGGTTCCTCACCAGTACCACTAGCTCCACCACCAGTAGCAGTACCTGGTTGTATATGGCAGTACCGGGCAGTACTGGATAGTCCATACCCTAATTCGAATAGTGTTATTTCTTACACCCTAGATTGCTTCGGCTTTGATCCCCCTTTTACCCTTTTTTTGGTCCTGGGTCTTCATTTTGGCCGTCCTTCCATATATCGTCGCTGCCCGGCTCGGTTTCGTTTTCGGTTTCCGTACCTGGCATTTTTTTTTTCTTTTCCTTTTTCTTCTTATTCCCGGGGCACGACATTTTTTTTACTTTTGCTACTAGTCGGCACAGTGGTGTCGGCACGGGACAGGACCACTAATTAAACCTCTAGCAACCACGAACGAACCGTCGCAACATCAAAACAGTGTGCCCTGCAGTCTGTTCTTCGACGCTGCAATGACATGCGCTCTATACTGGGACCCGTCGTTACCTTCGTCGTATGATGGAGTCGATGGTGCTAACCTGCCCGCCCGTCGAACTAGACTGTCATCGTCTCCGACCCAGCTCGCAACTATTGCAACAGAGTTTGACCAGGTGTGGGTATTCACATCGGTGCGGACGGTGGCTCGGCACTTGTTTGGAATCCGGAGACAGGCGTTCGTCGACCCTGATGACGACCGGTCAAGCCTGCGACTGGCGCTGTTTGTGTCGGCGGCGTTAGCTACTGACCAAGTTCACCTCCAAGACCTCGCCACCGTTATTCGACTAGTCGCTTTCCAATGGTCTCACCCCGCCGCCATTGTCACCGTCTTCGACTCGGCCCCGCCGCTGGTCGCGTCCTTCTACCGGCTCGGCGCGTCAGTGGTGGTCGAGGGTAAACTGACTCCTTCTCACATTGTCACCACCACGGCCCTGCTGCAAACTCGAATCGAGGCTTCTCAAGCGGGCCCGGCTCGTGAGCTCACCGAACTCCTCGACCGCCATTGCATTCTAACCCACGTCCTCGGCACCCGCGTGCTCGAACCCCTCGCCTATCTCTCTGCGGCCTCGGCGCCAAAGCCATCTCTGTCGTCCCAGGTACCGACGCCGCTTTCCGGCTGCGACATTGCTCTTGAAGCAGACCCGACGACTGTTCGCGCCATTGTAAGCTCGTGGTCGTTTCGCGCTCATGCGCTTCGAGGCGACGAGCTCGTCCTGGCCGCGGTCGAAATGATCTCTCATGCTCTCACCTCAGCTGGCCCGGACCTGGAGCCGTACTTTGTTGACCGTGATGCGCTCACTACGTTCGTGCTCGTCATCCGCGACTGCTACCGCGCCCGCAATCACTACCACAACTTCCGCCACGCTATTGACGTCCTCCAAGCAACTTTCCATTTTCTCATTGCTCTTGGCACCCTTCCCCCCCTCAATTCTAACAAACCCGAAACCGAGTCCGAAACCGGGACCAAATCCCGAAAGCAAATATTGAACCATACGTTGCCCAAACCGCCCATGTACACGCCTAGAGACGCTTCAAAGTCACCGTTGTCATCAGTCGACGCGCTGGCGCTGCTGGTAGTCGCAATTGGCCACGATGTCGGCCACCCTGGTGTCACCAATGCATTCTTAATCTCGGCAAAGGCCCCGCTAGCAAAGCTGTATAATGACAAGTCGGTGCTGGAATCGTTCCATTCCGCCGCTCTATGCACTTTGCTTGAGGCTCACTGGCCTGCATTAGTCAACGACCCGGCAATTAAATCGACAATTGTCGAATCCGTGCTCGCTACTGACATGGCTCTTCATTTTGACTACATGGAACGCCTAGCGGTGCTCAAGGACCCGAAGTCAGATCCTGCGCGATGCCGCTCGCTGTTATGTTGCATCCTAATCAAATGTGCCGACATATCTAACGTGTCTCGACCGTTTGATATTTCAGTGGAATGGGGTCGAGTTCTGGCCAAAGAATTCAGCAACATAAGCATTCTCGAAGACGAATTTGGCCTCAAGACCGCTACCGTGATCCCAGCCAGTCCTAACCCCAAGCCAAAATCCATCACGCCTCCTCCAACGGTCAAAACTAATTCCGGAGAATGGCACGATCTTTGCCAGGGCCAGGTTTACTTTATCGACACTTTTGCATTACCGCTCTTTTCTTCGGTTTCAAGCACATACCCGGAATTGAGATTTGCGGCCAAAATTATTGAAACTAACCGGAAAACATGGACGTCTCCGCGGCCGAGTCCTAATGGGTAAACGTGGGCATCCTCAATTGAGTCCTAATGAGTGAATTCGGGGCCAAGCCTGAAGCAGGTAGATCGTGCCTGCTATTGTATTATGACGCATTTTTTATTTTCAGGCCACCTGATGCACTGTATGTATTTTATGACACCTGTAATTTAGCAGTAAACGAATGTGCTAACACTATTCAAGGATACGTGCCATTAAAGGCAGACGCAAACCTCCTGTACCCGTATTATCATCGTGATTTTGCGCCTTGTATCTTGTGTATTGTGTCTTGCATCTTGCGTCTTGCGTCTTGCGTCTTGTCTTGTAATTCACACCGTTCGTTGTCATCTGTCGTCGTAATTGGCAAGTCTGCCAGCCGTCATTCGCACTCACTCGCCTTCATTCTGGATCAACCCATGCTCGTCTCTGATTTGTTCAAACAGCTTGAGCATCTTGCGACGGGCTCCTAATGCCTGTACCCCTCGAGCTTGCAACTGCTCGTCACTCAGGCACACCAGTTGGCGCCAATTGAGATCAGCCAAGTTGTCAGTGTACTTATGCAATCGCAGCGCTCGAAGCCACCCCGCAGTATCCGCCAACAGTGACGGGTCAGCATAATTGATCTCTGGTTTGTCCTTCTTAGATGGAGTGTGGATGCGAGATGGCGACCGTTCAGGGAGCCGGGGAGGAGATGCCGGGTTTCCAGCCGAGTTGATTGATACTCCGAGGCCCCAGGAATTAGGAGAGGACGTGGAGTTGGAATGGTGGTGACCCGGAGTAGGATGGAATTGAGACTGGCTCGGAGAAGCTTGCTGTTGTTGCAGGGCCATAGCGCTCATCTCCCGTTCAATATACTTTTGCGCCTCGTCAGTGATCACCGATCCCCGGCGTCGGAACTTTTTGACGTCCATGTCCAGGGGGGCTCGCGACGATGCGGTGTTGAGGGCGGCCAATTTTATGGCGGTGGAAGATGCAATTTCATTGGAAATTCGGAACGTTGATGCCTGTGGAGATGCCCCTGCCGGCGTATTCGTCACAGATGCCCAAGAAGTAACTCCCTCAGGAAGATAGTCCACCATTCCTGTCGCGCTAGTGGTGGTGATAGGGACGCCAGCCGGATTAGTCGGCTGGCCATTGTAGGCTGCTGTGGACACAATTCCGGATCCCCCAGACGCAGATTTGGGGCGATTGATTTCAGACCCGGGCGCCGAGGCCCACGGAGATCGCGGCGGCGGCGGCCCAAGCGACGACCTCTGGCCGGGGGCTCCAAAAGGTTTCGGAGGGGGAGTCATGAATGGCGATTGCGCTGATTGCGACGACTGGACGTTCTTGAATAACGGGTTTTGCGACAGTGGACGGGCTCCTGATGCCGACGCCGGAGCTCCCGCTACTGCTGCAGCTGCTTGAGACAGTTGTTGAGGGTCGAGATTTGTTGGGGAGATTGTCGACGATTCGGTCGGCGATAATGCCCCCGCATACGGGTCCCGAACTGCCAGCTTCTGAAGCACTGTAATGAAGAACCTGATCTGGACGGGCGTTGTTTGCTGAAGCAGCGCGTAAAGAGCCGCAGTCCGCTCGCCCTCGGACAGCACTTCAAACCATTGTTCAATCGCGTTGAGTTCATCTTTAAAGTTGCGGTCCAGCGACACTGTTGCCATGTCTTCTAGCGTCTGCTGGTACAGTTCCAAGTCTTGAAGCCATTTCTCCGCGGCAAAGTCCCCTTCAGGCGCTGGGGTTGCGTTGCCGCCTACGGGGTGGCCCGACGCCGAGTTGTAGTTGAGTCCCGAGGATCCAGGCACTGACGAGGCCTGGTCTAGCCCCGACCCGTACTTGAGCGGGGTATGAAGGAAGATCTCTGACGACGGTCTGGTGCGGTGAATGAGTGGCGAGTCGAACGAGGACAAGTCCACGGAGTTGTGGGAAGGTCTAATACCAGTCAACCCAGCTGGTCCTCCTGGCCGTCTCCTTACAGATCCATTGTAAGGGGAACCGCCTCCAACATCGGCCATGACGGCTAATCTAGACGTAGACAATGCGGGTGGACAAGATAGCAAGTAGTCGAACAGCCTAGCGCAAATCTAAGTCCTCCCTGTCACAACGAAGCACACAGAAATACACACACGCAGTCGGTGGCGATGTATAACCAGTCAAGTCCTTCGTCCGCAGTGTCGTCAGCAGTGGAACTGGTAGTGGAACAGGCCGATTTTTTTCTTTGAGGGCTCTAAATCTGTCCCAAGTGTCTCAGTAGCCAGATCCCCCTGAAATCGGCAGGTTGGCTGTTTATATGAAGGTTGGACCCGGCTGTGCACTGCTTCGGGCGCCAGAGACGAAGGTGGTTCTGCACAGTTTTAATCAATTGAGAGATCCGGGATATCTCAGACACTTCGCCTAAACCAGTGGCGATGCGACCAAAATCACGATTATAGTAGCTGGAGTGGAGCGAATTGGACGGTAGGTAGCGCGTGGTTGCGCGCGGAGTGGCGGGCAGAGGGGAGCGCGGCAATACGGCTGAGTCACGTGGCCAGGACGGGCGGCCGGGATTAGCAGCGAAAGTGGGGAATTGGGCGGGACTGTGGAAGATCAGGGTGCGGTGCGGCAGAGAGAGGATGGAGCGATGGGGCATTGGGTACGGTGGAGGTATGGTGGATGCGTTGGCTGGACATGGTCTATACGTTGGCGCTGCATTTGCGGGGTAGATTGAGGGGTGGATTGAGGGGATGTCAGTTGGCTGCTCTGTGCCGGTTGCAATGGCTACACTCCCTTCTCCTTTGCATCGCAGTGCTGCTTCAGTGTCTGACGAATATGGCGTTACATCCCCTGCACCAGGTGGACAAGTGCCGGCCTAGACCATTGGCACTAGACAGCGATATTTTGCAAGGAGCCCGCTCACTAGTCGTTGCACGCCTTGTGCAGTATCGCAGCAGTTCCTATCACTGCGCCAAATGCACTAGGCCTACTAGAGGGCATCGGCACAAACTAGCCCTGCTTTGTAGACGAAAGAGGCTAAATTGCATGCCGCTCTCCACCTGCTCCGTTCGCGGCGTCGTCCACCACACTCTGTAGTAGTTCACCTAAGCCTGCTCCGTATCGCTCGCCCTAACCCACAACAGACACAGATCTCATTAGTCATCTGCAGGCGCGAGGCATTATCGTGCTCAGCTTGGCACGGAGCTGGTAGGACACTACTGCCATTGCTGCTAGTGCTGCCAGTGCTTTCTCACTACTTCACTGCTTTCTCACTGCTCTTCCCTGGCCCCTACCTCACCCATACTGCCACTACTAGCCCCTAGCCCCTAGCCCCTAGCCCCTAGCCCCTACGAGCCCCTACTCCTCCTGCCCCGCTACCCCAACCTCTGCCCGTACTCTAACTCCCCCCCCTCTCCGCTCCGCCCTCCGCCCCTATCTCCCACGCGTCTCGTCCCATGTTCTCGACCATTCTACTCCCAATGCCACCGTGGGCGTCAGCCGCAGAGCACCGTCAGTTTGCCCCCAGCAGGAAATGACGGCCCAAAATATAGTCAAAACACGGCGGGTGATTTTTTTTCCCTTCTTTTCGACTCCTCACAATCACAACCTGGCATAATAGCCGGTCAGAAAACTACATTTTGACGGCTGCCTCTGTTACCTCGTTTGTTTTTATTTCTTTTCTTCTCTAGTCAAGTGGCAGACTAGGCCAAGTCAACTGCGCTGGGTGTGAACCGCCTGCTTGTCTTAATCCCCTTCTTTCTTGTCTTTCCTCGTCCTTCTCTGTTATCCGGAGAGACTCGGTCAGAACCGGAAAGAAAATCGTCCGTCGCAAACTAAACTGACCAAGAACCTCACAGCTCTTTTGTGTATTCTTGGTGTTTAGTGACATCCCTGATTACATTATTGGACAACCCGCAACCCCCCTAGAGCATACTAACCAGGGAACACGCGCCTACTATTAGTAGTTGCTGTTGGTGCTGTTTGTTAAACTATGGCGGAACCTCAAGAAGCCGATGTCGATGATATTGTCGACCGATTGCTAGAAGTGCGAGGGTCGCGGCCGGGCAAACAAGTCCAGCTTCTAGAGCACGAAATCAAATACCTGTGCACAAAGGCTCGAGAAATCTTCATCCAACAACCTATCCTCTTAGAGTTGGAGGCCCCAATCAAGATTTGCGGTGATATCCATGGCCAATATTATGACTTATTGAGGCTGTTTGAATATGGTGGCTTCCCACCGGAGTCGAATTATCTATTCCTTGGTGACTATGTCGACCGAGGCAAGCAATCTTTGGAAACAATCTGTCTACTGTTGGCATACAAGATTAAATATCCCGAAAACTTTTTCATTCTCCGTGGCAACCATGAGTGCGCGTCCATCAACCGTATATATGGCTTCTACGACGAGTGCAAGCGACGGTACAACATCAAGTTATGGAAGACCTTCACTGACTGTTTCAACTGCCTTCCTATCGCCGCCATCATTGACGAAAAGATCTTCACTATGCACGGAGGTCTGTCTCCTGATTTGAACACTATGGATCAAATCCGTCGAGTGATGCGACCTACAGACATTCCGGATATTGGTCTGCTTTGCGACTTGCTGTGGTCTGACCCTGATAAAGATATTACTGGTTGGAGCGAAAACGACCGAGGAGTGTCGTTCACGTTTGGCCCGGACGTGGTGTCTCGGTTCCTTCAAAAACATGATATGGATCTTATATGCAGAGCCCATCAGGTGGTTGAAGATGGGTACGAGTTCTTCTCAAAGCGACAACTGGTTACGTTGTTTTCTGCACCAAACTATTGCGGCGAGTTTGATAATGCTGGTGCCATGATGTCGGTTGACGAATCCCTACTGTGCTCGTTCCAAATCCTCAAGCCTGCAGAGAAGAAGCCAAAGTACACCGCTTATGGAGCAGCGTCTCGACAAGTGACTCCAGCAAAGAAGCAGAAAAAAGGCGGCAAGTAAAGACTAATTGGTCAGGACTCTAGTCGTGACTATTTGTGACTAGTGTAATATGACTCAAACCTGTAACCACCCCATGGTAACGGTGCACTGCGACCTGTAAATGGTCACTGTCATAAGCCTGAGATGGATGGGGGGAGCCATTGAGACGTGATTTAGGTAGTTTCTCAGTGTAATGATATCGAATTCGTATACGAACTGTGGAGCGGGTGTGGGTAGCGATCGGAGATCTGCTGCTGCCATGATAGTATAGTCGTCTAGGTAGAAAGGTGACTTGCTTAGGCCCACTAGACCATTGCAGTTGCTACTGCCAGGGCCTGAGCTACTAGCCTTTTTGGCGTCGCGCCCTATGGCCTTGGTGCGCGGACGGACGTTGCCAGAGCGTGCTATGATCCAAGTCCTTCTCTGGTCGTCTTGCCAATCGTCTTTCGGATTTCCAACGACAGTTGTCTGGCAAAAGTGACAGAAGACAGCCAGGCGCCTCCCGCCAATAGACAGTGCATTTGCCAATAAAGTAGCAATCAACCATCCCAGGTTAAAGATCGCAGACCAAATCGTCAAGCTCGTCCATGACCTGGCTCACATCTCTGTCCCGCCCAACGGACGAGATTTCTTTGCGCACTCTGTTCAGAGCGCTGACAACAAGACGAGAATGGGGCCCGATATCGCCGGGACGGATCCCACTTACTAGCGCGGCCGCCCAGTCGAAAGCGCGCGTCTTGGTGTCATACTTGACACTGTCGCCCCGGAAGAGCAACGAAATGCCCGAGAGCGCTGCTAGGAAGGCGAGCTGGCGGTCGCTAGCCTCCTTTTTGGACGACGGCTTGCCCGCCGAAGTGATGACCTCGGGCGACACGGTATCGTCGAGGATTTTGAACTTGTTTACCAGCTGCTCGCGGTCCCCAGCGCTCGAGGCAATTTCCTTGGCCAAAGATTCAAATACTCCAAAGTTGATGGATTTGAACGAAGCAGCTTGAGGGTTCAATAAGCTCACCTTGTCGGCAACAGCAGGTCTTCTTGGAGTACTAGCGGGCTCCTCACCAATGGCCTCGGTTGCCTTATCAGACACCGACTTCTCAGTGACAGGAGTTGCTGTCCGCTCAGGAGTAGATCCGGGCGTAGATGAGCCTGCCGTCACCTCACGAGACGCTGAAGTATTCCGGAGCTTTGACCGGTTTCGAGGCTTCTTTGGAGTCAGGCCGCTGCCCGGCCCACGTCCGTTAGGCTGCGCCGCTGGGATAGCTGGGATGGACTTATCCTCGTCCGACCCAATTGGGCCCCAAATAGAAGAGCTTCGGTCCTCCTCAGGCTGCGGAAACGCTGAGAATGGAGTCCACTTGTCTCGTCCAGGGGCAGGTGGAGTCCAGATATCTTGCGGAGAGTCGCGTCGCACTCCAACGGGCCAGCTCTCAGATACCGCCCGGCTGCTTGCAGAGCTTGAGGGGGCGCTATTAAGAACGCGCTCAAACCGGTCGAGGAGAGCTTCAAACTTGGCAGTGGCCGACTCGACCCACTTTTGGTGGTCACGTTGCGCTTCATCGAACTGGCCACGAGAGACAAATTGCCCCGAGTCGACGAGCCTTTTCGACGCCAGGTCAACAATCTGATTAAGCGAAGTAGGATCAAGCGCGTTCAATTTAGACGACAATTGCTTGGGTACTTTAGCAGAATTGGCCCGGGAATCCGTCGCAGGACCTACGGCGGCTGTAATTTTTGAGCCAACAGCAGGTAGTTCTTGAGCAGTTTCATCAGTGAGACCTGCAGTTGGATTGACTGCGACCTTTGCAGCACTGGTAGAGCGTAAGTTGGGCACTGGCTCCTTGGTCTCAAGTGCTTTCGTTGGTATCTTTGGCTCCTCGGACTCAGGTCCGGAGCCCAAATAGCTGAGATAGTCTGAAAGCTTAGGCTGCGGGGAGAGAATAAGTTTTGACAATCCAGGTTCAACTTTGGTTAGGCTGGAGACCGGTAGCTGGATAATTCCTAAACCAGTGGAGTGGAACAAGTAGATATCGCACAAAACGCTTTCCAGACCTTCTGCATTTTCCGTGGCGGTGATTGTGAGCACCTTGATGTTTTCAGGCAGCTGCTGGACGGCGATGTGGGTAGGAACGCCGGAGTCGTGCTTGATTGAGACAATGCGGTTATTTGAACGGTCTGCAATTACAATCAAATCCTTTCCATCCACGCCGACTAGATAGAGATCATCACCTAGAAACTCGGCATCAATTCGATTCAGTAGTCGAAACGGATCAAGCTTGTTGCGCGCAGTAGTGCCGGTGAAGATGTAAATGCTCTTTTTGGAGATTGCAACGCCATTCCGAGTCAATTTCATCGGGTCCTCACCCAAACCAGAGCCATACCCTTCAATGAATTCGTTATTGTTTCGCAAAACAATAAACCCGGGCCCCGCTTGCCACACGAGTTTTGATACGGCCCCTGAGCTGATCGAATCAACCTTGGCGGGCGTGTACGGAGACCCCCCGTACACATGGCCACCAGCAGTGCCTAACAAGTGGGTGCTGTGCTTGGCAGTAGAGCCAACCGAAACGTGGCCGTAGACCTTCTCAAATGTCACATG
This sequence comes from Blastobotrys peoriensis, assembly GCA_003705735.3. Classification (NCBI taxonomy): domain Eukaryota; kingdom Fungi; phylum Ascomycota; class Dipodascomycetes; order Dipodascales; family Trichomonascaceae; genus Blastobotrys; species Blastobotrys peoriensis. The sequence goes on along the minus strand of PPJJ03000013.1, from coordinate 111,907 downwards.
GGAATTATCGGGGCTCAGGGTACTACGAGTTGTGACAAGAATCCATGGGGAATTTGGGTAGAATTGGATGGCTTCTGCCTGGCCCTCGTGCACATTGGCAACCTCGTCTCCATAGATGTCATCTTGAAACGACGCGGTGTGGCTGATTTCCCATCGAAAAAGGGACTCCGTCTTGTCTTCAGCCTCCACCAATGCCGCCAAGAGCGTCTTATTGGCGATATTAGAGATTGCCAAATCCTTCACCCGAGAGTTTGGTCGCCGCGTCGATACGGTGACATGAGACGCATCAGCTTGGGAGATGATTCGAATAAACGAAGCCTTTGTGGATGGATAAGCAATGAAATGGGCATTAGCAACAATGGCTACATCATTTTCCAATTTTGAAAACTTCGACACCGGCAAGAAGGTACTGAGGTCTAATTTCACCGGCTCAGGCACATTATCCCATGATAATCGACTTATACTGGGGGTACTGTTCATTTTTCATGGGGAAAAAGCGGGGGCAAATGCGGGAAAAGCGATGGTTAGCAACAGATGGGACTGAGGGACAACCGAAAAACAGGACAGCAAAAGGCTAAGTATTTCAAAGTGCCCGCCGCTGAACCGTCCTTAAGTTGGATCTCGTGGTTTTCAGCCTGGGGAAATTTCAGCATTTTTCACCCACACGGCTGCGCCCGCGGACATGTCTCACTTCTACTATTAGAACCATTAGGGCGAGTTTGGGAATGAAAAGTCGTGATTGGAAGCAATTAGTGACAGTAAGGACGTGTCATATTCGAAATGGGGTGGATGAATGAGCTACCTGACGATTTGAAGGCAAAGGTGAAGGTAGTTATAGGTAAGTAGAAAATGAGCGTGGCGTTTGCCGTAGAAAGGGATTCATCTTACTACCGGCGCTGAATTTTGTACCACATTTGTGCTAACAAGATCGGGTGCCGGAAGCAGAACAAGTATTTGAACGCGTATATGAATTGGGCCAGGGCGAGCTGCCAAGAAAGATTGCCAAAACAGAGGAAGCACCGAGCAATGGAAAGGAGCAAAGGCTGGTATCCGGCCCTTCACGTAGCCTGGATGAACTGGTGGTGCTGCGAGACATCTCAGTGACAATTCCCGAGCGCAAGAAATTCAGTCTCATCTTTGACTCGGATAAGCTCCACCTGGCGTCGAGCCTAGACCCAGTGACTATTCATACCACTTTAGAAGCCAATTCGCTATCGGCGTCGCTATTTTTAAGGATTCCAGAAAAAGCCAAACCTCAGCACAATGTAGTCTTGATTCGAGAAGGAGAACCCGTGTTACAATTCACTGTTACTGACGTGGCGGCGGAAAAGTCGCTGCGACTACCATCGCCGGCCGAGGACAAACGAGAGGCCACAATCGAGGATTTAGTGGCGTTACAACTGAAAAAGATTGGAATACCAGCGCAGCGGCCGCGAGGACACGGAATTTCTGCCCACAGAGGGTCCAAAGAGGGGCTACTATACTTCTTTGATGATGCCATATTTTTTGGGTTCAAGAAGCCCCTGCTATATATCCCACTGGCAAACATCGAGTCGGTGTCGTACTCAGCGGTGATTCGAATCACGTTCAACTTTGTGATCCAATTGTTTGAGCCATTGTCCAATTCTCCAGGGGTCGAATATGAGTTTGCAATGATCGACCAAAGCGAGTATGGTACAATTGACCGCTATGTCGGGGAGAACGAACTTAATAATGACAGTATGAGCGAGGCTCGGCGGGCCAAGATCACCGCCAAAGACATTGTATCGAATGAGCTCAAAAAGGCCATAGATCAAGAAACCGGTATCGACACTACCGAAGGGGCTTCCGACTTGCCAGTTCCCCATGCCGAGAGCTCTGACGATGAAGAGGATGAGAACTATGAAATCTCAGATGGCAATTCTGGTTCCAGCGATTCTGGATCAGACGAGGGATCCGATGCCGGGTCCGATGCCGGATCAGACGCTGAATCGGAAGCTGAATCGGAAGCTGAATCGGAAGCTGAATCGGAAGCCGAGGTTGGCGATAATGGCGATGAAAGTGAAGACATTGAGAATAGCGACGGCGAAGAATGAGTTGGACAGTAGCAGTCGGCCCGTCCAGGTTCGCTCGTCGTAAGCGAGCGAGCATTAGTCGTGACTTGTTAATTCTCGAAGTGTTGGAAGTAAGTGCGCAGCCCGGTCGTGGAGCTGCCGCAGCTTGTCCATATCCATTGCGACATTGGGTGCCCAGGGATCAATTTCTACGGGCCGGTCAATTTGATCTGTTAGCTGTGGATCCGCAACGTGTGAAGCTTCTGGAGATTCTTGGTGTTCTTCAACTTGTGCAACTTGTGCATGTCTACGATCAAGACGTTCTGGATGCTTGTCGTGCCCATTCTGTGCCGAGACACCCTCTAGAGCGTGACCGCCGCTGCTCTCGAGCCCGTCCAAGAATCGCAAAGGGACTCCATTTGCCTCTGGCACTTGCAGGTGTTCATTAGTCGCTGAGCCGCCTTCTCTGTTCTCTTTCAATGGCAGGCGCGACTCTTCGTCTCTGTCCACTGTCCCCTCGCTAATCCAGCTAGTATCTATTGATTCCTCTTGCCTTAAGAAATCTAATGACTTGTACCCTTTGCGATCTTGAAAATAGGCCCTGACAATCGTGTTTTGGAAGAATGGTGCACTCCGGTCTTGTTTGGAAACGGCCACTAGTTCGATTGCGTCGCAAACTGTGTCTGATTTGAGACTCGACTCTACCCTGCTTAAAGGAATCGCTAACAGGCATTTCTCAATATCTGAAGTCAGAGAGGCATATTGCTTCACGATCTGCAAATGAGTCTGTAAGGCGTCTCCTTGAGACAGCCGCTTCTGAGGGATATTGAGGTCGCCTTCGAAATCGTCATCCCAGTTTTCCGACATGTCAAACGCTACCGCTAATACGACAATGTCCCCAATCTCATGTTTGTGAGTCGCGTCTGCACAGCCGTCCTTCGCGACTCAGATTTTCACTAGTTGGCTCGGAGGACTCGAAAAACTCGAGAAGTGCGCAAAACCGAGGGATGAGGCTAAGAGACAAATCTGCTTGCGGTCCGATGACTGTCTCAGCCAAGCCCGAGACCCGAAGTTCGACGTTGACTAGCACGGTTGGTTGGACGAGAGAGCAGCCATGGCGTAATATCGCCTGAGGAATCCCTCATTACATATATACTGTCACAATATGAGACGATGCTGCTTAATTGGTTCTGTACAACTGGTTAGAACTGGTCTTCATACCGTATTGATTGCACTAGTTCGGTGGCTAAGATCAAGATGAATTACTCGACCAAGTCAATCTAAATAGCTCGAGTTAACCATAATCTAAAGGTGCTTAACGAAAAACTCAGAAGCTTGGTTGTATCCTCGCTCAAACTCCTTGCGGTTCTCCTCGTCATCGAAGTTGGCTCGGGCTCCCATCCAGCCATGGTGCATGGTACCGTAGATCTCAAGTCCTCCGTTCTTGGCCTCAAGAATGGGCTTGTACTGAGCAAGAACCGACGCATCTTCGTCCTTGGATCCCAGAATCAGGTGAGGGATGGTGACCTTCTTGGCATCCTCAACATCTAGCATACTGGGGTGAGCCTGGACGGTGGCAGTGTAGGGAGTGTTCTCACCTGATACCACTCCGGTGAGCTTTCCACCCCAGCAGAATCCAATTGATCCCCAGGAGGTGGCAGGGAACTTGGCCTTAGCTTCCCCAGTGAACTTCAGAACCCGCTTAATGTTGACCTGAGGGTTGGCCTTGGTGCCGATAAACTCGTGGATCTTGGCCATCTTCTCATCAGTGTCCGGAGGGAACAGACTATTATCAATCTTGGCTCCGAGCAAAAGGTCAGGAACAAGCACCAGCGACTTGCTGGTGGCCGCCAATCGGTCAGCACCTTGCAAGGATGGGGGAGTGAACCCGAAAATATCGTAGACGTACACAATGGCGGTGGATGCCTTCTCGTCACCAATAATGTAGGTTTCAAGATCCCCGACCTTCTCGTACCGGCCCTTGGGCTCGTAAGAGGACGAGGCCGGGGCAAGTTTGCAGCATGCAGCAGTAGATGAAGAGCTCATTGCGACCTTTTTCCAATTGATAGTTTCAAACTGGTATAATTGACAGCAGATGGCAGATCTTTTATGCTCACGGGGCGGATTTTAATCTCATTTCGACAAAAAGTCCGGACTCCGACCCCAAAGTCGGTGAGGGGGACCGGGGCCTGCACAGGTAGCGGAAATAGTTTTTGCAGAGACCTTAACTCCGCACTGAGTACCGGTACCGGAAAAAACAAAATTCCGAAAACCGAGGCGCGAGGTTAGAGACCGAGCGGCAATCAAGGCAATGCTAGCGCAAACTAGCAATTGAATTAAATGGGCAGTGGAAGGGTTGCAGGTATCAAAGCCGCGAGAGACGGCAATTGTCGTGCCGACTTAAACTTGTTTGTGAGTCTGGGCTGGAGCGCAAAGGTACATTATGGAATTGCAATGGTCTGGAAGTAAAGCGCTTGAAAAATCAGATTAAATGAAAAGTCTTGCCAAAGCCTAAATGCTATGCTGGGGCTTTGGGGATGCCGACCGGACAATGACTGGAGAATCAATGTCTGCGGCCTCACTGTTGTGGACCTCGTCAGGGACTTGTCCCTTGGAGCTGTCGTAAAGGACGATGCCGTTCTGGCGCGCATTCTTCCGCTCTTCAGACTTGTACAGCGCCAGTAGCACAAATGCAAACACTATCAGTAAAAATGCACAAACTGCAGTGAATGTGTACCCCTTCAAGTATCGGGGGGCTTCGACGGTCTTAAACACCAACACCGAAATCCAAGCACTGAACGCCTGGGCTATCATGTTTGAAACCACTAGAATAATTGCCCGCTCCTGCTTATCATGACGGCTGATGTCTGCCATCCATCCATAAAATGTTGATGCCATTGCCCAGCCAAAATACTGAAGCATGAATCCAACCCATTTTGCACTTTCAGGCACGAACCATACTGCCAGGATGGTGTTTCCAATAAAGTTGAATACCTGCGACCATACAATTGCAAACCATCTTGAAAGCAGTAGATCGGCACTAGTGTTTGTGAGAAAGATCCACAGAATTCCAAGCGCGGGAGAAATTGCTGACATTTGATTAAGCTTGCCGGGAGCATATCGCTTGAGAGACTTGAGCCACAGCAAGTAAGCTCCAGACGTACCATTGTTGTTATTCCACAGCAAGATGTTGCAGAATGTGATTAAGTACACCTTCCATGAGGTGAGAATGCGAATCCACAGGGCCTTGTCGAAGAACTTAGGGGTCTGGACTTTGTTTGTACCGACCCGCTTACGGGCCAGACGAATTTCATCGTCAGTCAAAAAGACCGAATAGCACCTGTCGGGAGTTCCTGGAAGCGCCCAGAAACCAATGATTCCGACTGGAAACGTGATGATGGCGGACACAATGAACATCCACCGCCAGCCGGCAAGCCCATTGACACCATTGAGTCCGTCGAAAGTGGCAGACTGCAGCAGTCCTGACGTGAGAACGCCTAGCATTTGGCCAAAATAGTACACTCCGCCTCGACGTCCGTACTCGTTGGGCTTGTACCATGATCCCAGCAAGTAGTGGACCGCGGGGTAGAATGCAGATTCAAATACTCCAACAAAGAATCGAAGTGCCTTGAGCTGGCTCACTGTCTCTACTCGGTAGATTCCAAGCGTGAACAGTCCCCAGCAAATGTCCATTAGCGGTAGAAAGATGTTGGACGGAGCATAGACAAACAAGTACATGAACGGAATCTGGAAAATGACTGCGCCGACTGTAAACATCGCCTGGGTCTGAACCAAATCGTTGCCTTGGAAATTGAGATCCTCTTGCATGTTTGTCACGTACGCATTGTTGAGGTTCGTCTGATCTAGGTATTTGACCCAGTATACCACAAACGAGTAGAATGTCAGGCAGATATCAAGCTTCAGCAGCAAGACCCTTTCAGCCTTAGAATCAGTATCCGCGTACCATTTCCACCATCTGAGATTCTTTTTTTCCTCGGTCGTCATTCGGTACTCATACTCTGAGAAAAATTTCCACCATGGGCGATTGGCCTCGTCCCGGTACTCATACTTGACTACCCCGGGCTCTGTCTTTGTGGGCTCATCTTCCTCCAAATCCTTCACCTCCCGAAGATGAGGGATCCAGGCGGGGACCTTCATTTCGAACAGCAACAGACGGTGACTGAATTAGCAGCTAGTCTGCTCCGAGAGAATTCCGTCTCATGGACTATATAACGGCCTCCGTATTGTGGGCGCATCATCTCGTTTGGCTGAAAAAAAAGTCTGAGACATGCCGATCCGATGATGTGATCGTGAGCTCTGTTAACATCAACGGTCAGGCAAGCCAAGACCGACGAGAGGCGGCGGGCGGTGGGGGGCAGCGGCGGGGAGTACCGGGCATTTGTCGGACTAAGAATACTCCACACGCGGGGAGCGGTTAAACCAGGGCTTGGCCCTGTATATCTTTTCTCATGTACCGTCCAGCTGTCGTGAGCGTTTCTGCTCCGCCGATTTCGGCGCGGATCTGGTCCCCCGATTCGGAGACATGTCTTAGATTAACCTCAAGTGTCTTAGATTGTCAAAAGAAGTGGGATAAAGTGGGTTGATAGATGGAACGGGAGGGTGCAGCCCAGTTGTGAGTTGCCTGTGTTAGCAGCATTAGCGGCAGTGGCTGAATTGACAGAATTGGCAAGTGGCTACGTGACTATGTGAAAGCACCTGAAGTTGGCGGCTGAAGCGCAGTGCTATAGCTCAATTTACCAGTATTACCTTATGTATAACCTCTAACTACTGCTGCACTCGCTTTTCTTCAATTTGGTCAACAGTCACTGTGTTGCTGGACTCGTCTCGGTCAAGGTTGGCAATGTTGTGAACATTGAGCTTCAACCATCTCTCCTCAGGATAGATCAAATAGCAGATGATGGCAAACACTGTCACAATCGCCATAATGACTGGGCCGTAGTTCAGATTGGACGATGTCACGGGAAACTCTTGAGGAGAAAACAGTACTGCAGTCAAGTAAGTGTTCCACAGAAACGACACAAACGCCAGCGGCCGGGAAAACACTCCCAGCGAGAACCGCGGTTTGAGCTTGCTGAAATCAGACAAGAACACTCGGCCAAACGAGATGAGGCCCCAAGCACCCACCGTAGGAACACCAGAGGCAGACACTAGTGACTGGAAAGCCATCGAGCTCGGCAGAATTGAACAGAGAATGATAGAGGAGACAACCCACAGCGTCGAGATTGCATTCTGCGGCTGGTGAGTTCGAGGAGAAACCTGGGAAATCCAGGACGAGAACGGCAGCACACCATCTCGGGAAATGGCGTAAACTAGCCGGGATGCCGCCACAATCGACACTGTTGCACTGGCAGCAGTCGACAGGATAGTCACCACCGTAGCAAACACGTGCGCGTGATGCCCTAGAGCCAAGTTCAGAATCTGGACAAAAGGCTGGGGCGCATCCAGCTGGAACACGACGTCGAGGTTCGGGCTGCAAAACAGTAGCAGCAGCGTCACTGGCAAGGCAATTGACACTGAGGCCACTGCAGACAAAAACAGGCCGCGCGCAGCGACAATGCTGGCGGACTTTGTTTCTTCGGCAACGTGCCCACTAGCGTCAAATCCAATTTGGACCCCAGCCGTTGCAAAGTAGCACAGCATCCACGCCCATGAATTGGGTGCACCGGTCTGGTTTTCGAATTTTGTAAACACAAATTTGGCGTCCTGGAACCCGTAGTGCTTGGAGACGCCAATTGGAAGCCAAATGACGTGGAGAATAAAGTCAAAGACAACAATTCCTAAGGCGATTCGGAACACCATGCGATACAGTCTCGGGGGCAGATAGTTAACCAGAAAGAAGATAGCCAGCAGTACTTCTGACGCAATCCACTGGACCGCTCTAAACTTCACATCGGACGTATCGACCGAGAAGCTGAGCCCAAACACGGGGATTTCCGAAAACATGAAATTGACTGCAACTTGGGCACTGCTCGCAATGAACGTTGTCCAAGCAGTAGACGACCACCACGCGACAATGAATCCAAACAGTCGTCCGAACCGGCGGCCGCCCGAGGCAGCGGCCCAAAAGTAGATCGATCCTGCGGCGGGGAGCGCCGAACAGGTCTCAGCCAAAACCGCCGCGGTGATGATAATGAACACTGCTGACGAACAGTAGGTAGCAAAGTACGCCTGGGGCCCACCCATTGCTAACCCAAACGTAAACAGTCCTCTCATCCCCGCAAATGTGTTGACGGCCGTGAACGAGGCCGAGAAGTTCTCCACAAGCGTGTAACATCGTTGAAGCGATTGTCGGTATCCTAATTTGCTCTAAACAGGGCACACCCTGGCCAATCGATGGCCAGGGCCACCCATGGGGTTAGTAACTTGAACCTCAACTCTGGCACATCCTTACGCAGGCGTTAACCTTCTCAAGTTCAGCGGTGTAATCTCAGCATCTACGATGCACCCGCTGTGCCAGTGTGAGGTGAGGATCTACCTAAAATATTCTACCTACCAAAATTTGTTCTTCATAGACGTCTGCCGACGAGACGGAATGGTCGTCCTCCGGACGCACCGGAGATGTTTGATCCAAGGAAGGAGATTTCGACATTACGACTACTGCCCAGCACTTATTCCACTTGCAAGCCAACTTACTTTGACTGGCGATTTGGAATATTGCGTTGAATTCACTGTCAATTCGAACTTCACCTTGCCTTCGATTCGGGTTCGGCGAGTACTCGATTTTCCACTATGGACTGATACCGAGTTACTCGTATCTTTATATAATTTTTTTTTTCTCCGTCTTTTGCCGATTGACTCATAGTAGTCTAGTAACACACTTGCTTATCATTGAGAGCTTGCAGCTGTGAGAGCAAGGAAACGAGTGAAACAAGGACAAATAAGGAAAATTGATTCAAATATTTACGAGGAACCACTGCTGGTACTGGCAAAAACAGTGTATTGGCTCCATATCGTAACCAATATATGGGCGCTTGCTACCAACCGCAACGACGTTATGCAGATCAAAGACTTGACTCGCGCGGCTTTCGGGGGTCTGATCTCCGAATCCTGCGAATTTTCCGGTTAGGGGCCCTGGATGAATGCTGGGAATTAGGGCCCAGCCGGGATATCCCGATCCAGGTCACCGAGGCCACTCCGGGGGACGCCAGGAGGACCAAACATGAGAGCAGGCCGGTGGGCTGGTGGCGGGCGCAAAAAATGGTCAATGGCCAATTGCAGCTATGGGTCAATGGTTGTATACGATGCAAAGTAGTCGTTGTGCCGTCGTACCTGTAGTACAGCAGCGTGACAGGGCGTCACGGCCAATTGGGTGGGATAAACAGCGTCACAGCTGCTGGCCGCAGCTTATCAATTGACTGCCAATCATCTATGAGCCAATTCCTGGAACCGGGGCTTTGCAATGTGGGAGAATGGAGGAAGCCGAGTGCCGGGGTCACCACCCCCTGACGGCGGGGGCAAGGTGGGTCCTGGGGTCGTATGGCGACTGTCTTGTCGGGGAACGGCCGGAATAAATAGCTCGAGGTCGATGCGATGACAATTGGTGAATGCATCCGCCACATCAGCGTCGGATTCTAGGACTCGCCGACGATTGAGATCACGAATCTGGATAGCACCGTCGCCAACAATGTGGAATGCAGTTTTGGCATTGTCGATAATCTCTTCGACGGTCGGCGGGGTCGAGGTATGCGCAGCATAGGTGAACTCAAACTGTTTTGCGAGGAATCGTAATGTCACTGGGCGCACCAATGGCAATGGCTCGCGCCGAACCCGGTCAGCGCCATCGTGCGGGAATTTGCTAGCGCTAGCGCTAGCGCTCGTATCTGCTTTCGCATTAGTATTAGCATTGGCAATAGCGGCGGCATGTGAAGTTAGTATTTTGGCAAGAGAGGCAGATGATGAATATTCAACTGAAGGGTCAAGAGACAAGACATGGCTCACGACCGTCGACACCTGCTTAATTGTGACCTCAAACCCAGCGCTTTTGCTGTGCTCAGCCAAGATGAGCTCGAGCGATACATATGACGAGGCACCCACGGTTTTCGCTAGCGCAGACATAAAAGGGGGCGCCAGGAGGTTCATTCGAATCGCAAACATGATTTTGCTGGGCAGGTCGTCCAGCTTTTCCTCAATGGCGTATGCAGTGGCGGTACTGATGATACACTCACCAAGCCACTGCAAATTTTCTTGTGCAGGGACGAGGGGCGGGGGAGCCCGAGCGACTGTAGCTGCGAGTCTCTCTAGCGCCGAAGTGAGAGGAGCGAACGTCGGCACTGGTGGCGGCGAGTCTGTTGCAATTGACAGCGCCGCCATCGGCGGGAGCAGTACTCGGTCTCCAGACGTCGGGTTCTGTAACGGGGCCGGGCTCGAGATCAGCGACCCAATAGATACTCGGTCCAGAGAATGGGGTTCTGGGGACGTTGTCAGCGAGCGGACCCGTTTCGCCGGCGTCACGTCGAGCGAGTTTGACTCTGAGCCAACAGGGGAGCCGGACAGTTCGACATTATAGTCAAGAGAAACTGTCGGGTTGTGCTTCGCTCGCGATTTCGGGACTCGTTTACGGTTTCGACGCACCGACTGGATACCAGCTCGCACTAGCCGGTCGAAATCCCCGAGCCGGTCGGGCCCGTACTCATATTCCTCCCGCAGCGTGTCAGCAATCAACTTTATCTTTTCCTCCTGCTCCGATGGTTTTTTCGAGCTCAGATCATGGCTATCGATCAATTCTAATCTGCGCGCCGAGAACCGCTTCCATTTCGACTCATCAGTAAAGTTGAGCCTCGACCTAATCGACTGGGTCAAACCTACCGCGCCAGCATGTCCAGGAGTCTTTGGCTCTGGGGTCGAGTCTCTAGAGTCATCCATGAAGGCAATTCCAGTCGCACTGCGAATTATAACCCGGGGGCGGCTGGAAGCAATCCTTGACTGGGCGGGCCAGTACGGAGGACGGCAAAACCGGTCGCCGTTCTGGTCCAAGCACACACCACTCCTACTGGCCGTCGCCCTGGGCTGCTATGGACTACTGTGATGGACTACCGCACACACTGCATTTCAACTGAATGGCAGCGTTTTCGTGATCATCTGTTTATCATTATATTATATATGTGATCATTACACCGTTTGTTGAAATCGACCGGCCGGGCTTTGTCGGGATTCAGTGAGGATGCGGAGAGGGTGGAGTGGCAGCCAGGGCACTGTAAGGTGGAGAAAAGCATAGTGGAAAGGGCTGCAAGAAAGGCCGCAGAGAGGATAGTGGAGCAGTATAGACTGGAACCGTTGGAGTTTGATATACAGCGGTAGAGTCTAGAACGGTCAACTGACTTAAGGAATCCCGTGGGTCGGACAGGGCAATTGCACTGCACCTATTGCACTGAAGTTTGCCCACTGTCCTACGACCCTACCACCCTGTCTACCAGCTACCAGGTACCAGCCTGTCTACCACCCTACCAGCTTCTACCACCCACAAACTCATGCCTTTCGTCCCACTCGGGCAATTCTGCAGGCCTGTTACCGCATAATTCCAAAAAAAGACGTGCATCGCGTCTCCACAGTACAACGGCGACCGGCGGCAAGCGGGAGAGCGACAGAGATTGTACAGTGCACAATGCCCAGTGCCCAGTGCAGCGGTGGGAACCAGTCCGACCCAATAGCAGCCACGGGGATCTGAGCCAGAGGCGGACGGGATTTGGCCAGAAGCGGACCAGAAATGCAATGCAACAGTATAATGCGTCAGTCAGGTCCATTTAATGTGACGACGTCACTTCACAGCCAGCCAGCACTGTGGGCAGCTGCTCTAGCGTGCGCAAACGTCTATGTAACTAATTCACTTTAACTTCTGCCCCATTCCCTCACCACTCCTCACCACTCTGACCTCTGTCACCTTTCGCTACCCTCATGCCTTCACCTCATCCTTCGCTACCTCCGCTGCCTTCACTACCCGCACGCCCGCCCTCCCAGCGAATTCATTTCCCCTGAGTTTCATGCTATTCGCCTTAGGCGGTTTGTACGTCCCTTGGTGACTGCGTTCCAGCTGACGCGACCTGCACTGGCTGCTGCCTGCCTGCCTGCCTCTGTGCTGCCCTGTGCTGCCTCTCTGCTGTGCTGCCTGTCTCTCTTCGTCTGCTCCCCTCTGTCGCCGCCGCAGTCCCGCTCCAGTCTGCACCGTTTTGTCTTTTCCACGGCACGATCCAATCCCCAACCTGCAGGTCAAATGACCCCTTAATCGACAGATCGCGGGATCAAAAACACACAAAAACATGCGGACTTGAGACCGACCGCGACAAAGATCGGCCAAATCACACCGTCACCAGTACCTGTTACTACTTTTCAGTTACCAGCTACAACCACATTACCAGTGTTAGTGCCCGTACCCTTGCACCACCAGGACTGTACCCGTGCGCCGCCTACCTGCCGTTCGTTCATTAGCTCATTTTGGATTTCATTTGTACAGGCGTGCATTCGCTGCACGCTAAATCATACTGCCGAAACCAGGTCCAACTTTAGCCCTTAACCCACCAGCTTTTGGGGCGTGAGCTTGTATTCGGTGCATCTCAGATTTCCCGTCTCCTCTTGACTGACGACCAGGCGGACGGTCGTGCCAGACAGTACCACCCGTAATGACTCAAGAGACTAGAGCGTTCCCTCAAAACTTGAGCCCGCTGGACGTGCTGGAACAAAACTCTCGTCGCCTCGCCGATAGATTACAAACCAAGGATGGCCGAGATTCTCCAGTATCGAGGGGCCCCAGCCTTCGAATGGGGACCCCTACTGCCACTGGCAGGGATGGCAGACGACAGCCTTCCCAGAGCTCGTTAACTTCTGAGCAGATTAGCCAGATTATGCGTCAGCAGCCTCCCGCGGGCAGTCCTGCGACCGCTCTGACCAAGGACTCAGAATCGGAGGAGTGGACTCCTGACTCGAGGTCCTCTTCGTACTTCAACCGCCATGCTTCGATATCGTCGGTAGCGTCGATAGGCGGTGGAATCCTGGACTCCTTCCGGCTGTCGTCGCTCCCAAACTTTGGACAAAACGACGACGCTAGGTCTATCCGGTCTGATCGAACCTCAATTATTGACAACTCGGATGCCATGACTCTGACCGATGCGCATGACGACGACGACGACCCCTACCAGTACGAGGACCATGGGCCAGACGGCGCAGAAGCGGACGGCCAATACGACGATGGTCGTCACCCGCACATGTCTCGAAGCGACAGTGCTGCCAGTCAGCTAACCGCAAGAGGCGACAACGCTGCTGCTCGACAGCCGATAAATAGGAGCGACAGCGTCGCCAGCTATTCCAGCATTCGAAGCGTCAGTGGCCCAGTCACGACTGGCCCGAGCGCCTCTGGACCCGCTAGCAATCGACTCAAACTCCAAACCAACATCGACTCTTCTGCTGAAGACACAATTCCGTCTCCGGCTTCTTCGACTAACAGTGACAATGCATCCCTCTACTCGGCCATGTCCAGTTTTGGGCCCAAACCATCTCGCCCGAGCCTTAATCCAACTCCGAGCTCCAACACGAACCGAACGAATTCCCAGTATTTCTTTACCGACTTTGGCCGGTCTCGGTCGTACCAAAAGCCGCCGACGACCTCTGCGCCAACTACTCCTGGTCTCATGGTCCCGCCAATGCTGCGGCAACCTTCGCACAAGTCGACCGCGGGCTCATCGCCGTCGGTGAAAGACGACGATGCCCCAATTAACAAAATGTTCAAGGACATGACCCTAGAAGAGCATGTCACGGTTGGAATTCAAATGCATGAGCGCGGCGACCTCCGCGAAGCGTCGTACCACTGGCAGTACGCTGCCTTCAAAGGCGATGCCACTGCAATGCTGCTATACGGACTGGCCCTTCGACACGGTTGGGGAATGAGACAGAACCCGACCGAAGCCGTCAAATGGCTGCGAAAGGCAATGGAATCGTCAATTGGCGATGCTGCGGGTGGTGCTGCTGCGGGCGGCGCTGAACTGAGCAAAGGTAGTGATTTAATGCGACCAGGGACTATGACATCCCTAGTTCCCGCTGACGACGAGACATCTCGAATCAAGCGCGCTCACATCGGATTGGCTCTGTATGAGCTTGGTATGTCATATCTGCACTCATGGGGAACCGAGAAGGATGAAGACATGGCTCTGAGATCGTTTGAAATGGCCGGGTCAATGGGTGACAGTGACGCATTGTGCGAAGCAGCGGCGTTATACATGCACAATGGGCCCAAAGGACGCAAAAAGGACTTGCAGAAGGCAGCCAGATTATATCGAGAGGCCGCTGATCGTGGAGCGAGCATGGTTGGGCAGTCCTGGATTTACAAGGACAAGTATATGGGCGATGAGAAGAAGAAGAAGGACAAGAAGAAGAAATGAGCACAAAGGGAAGACTGAACAGTGAACACTTCCGAAGACCACACAAACTGGGCTCAATATGACCATGACTGCGGAAGGTGCCGGCTGGTTTTAATGAAGAAATGCCATAATGATAATGAGTTAGTTACGGACTAGTCGCTATTTACATGCCAATTTGCTCGTTGGCTTACTAGTCGTTAAGTTGGCGGCAGCGACATCTGCTGCGGTTTAGCGGCGGTTTGGCACCTATAAATCGGACAACCTCTTGGTACCTGCATTTTTCAGCGTGTTGGGCTTCGTCTTATCCCCCTTCTTGATCGTATCATTGTCGCCCAACTCTGTACCTTCATGAATGTTGAGAACTAGTTAGTAATCAGGCCTTTTCAACCATGAAGCGGGACTGCTAGTATCAGGCGTTGGCTGCAAGTCAAACTTCACACTTACTATAAGATCCATCCTCCTGTTTTGCCCCCTGGGCGATGTTCTGCCTCAGAATTGACGAAACGTCCTTTGCATGCTGCAATTTCTCCGCCAATTGCTCTGAACTCAGAGTGTCGTTCTGAGATGCTCGAAACTCGGTAATGAGCTTAAATCGAGAGGCTTCAAGGACTCGAACGTCGTTATTAAATGCAATTTTGGTGGCCCTAAGCAGGTCCCTATAGGCAGCCTTAACTGACAGTGACATGGGGAAGTGGAAAAGAAACAAGCGATGAAGGACCTCCAATCTCTAATGATCTCTCGTTGGGCCGCCAAATGCCTCCAAATGGTCGTGTTTACTGTCTGGATGATTTGAATTTTTCGCTTAAATGCGGCTGCAAAACGCGACAAAATTCAAAACAATCCACAACCAAAATCTACTAGCTTACACTAAAGCTATCCGAAAGCTGGTTGTCAATAGTCAATCACCTGGTTGTGATTGCTGGTAGTCTGACATCACAATCCTGATAGCGACAGCTCGTTTCCTGTTCGCCCTCAGACCTGCTTCGCGAGATGCCGACTACTAGGCAAAGTACAAAGGCTCAAGAGCCCGAAGTGCCGAAACCCGAAGCCAAAAAACGCGGTAGACCTCGAAAGGCAGATGTGGAGGCGCGAAAGACAAAAGAAGAGAAGGACGCTGAGGCACAGCTGACCGAGACTGGCCCTGGCGCAAAGGCCAATGCTACTGCGGAAACCCCAAGGTTATATCCAGTACTGCCAGTGGACGACGGGCCAGAGATTATAGCTTCAAATGGGGCTGACCGGCCGAAGAGGGGAAGGAAGAAGAAGCCATGGCAGAGTGAGGAACAGGGCAAAAGTGACGCTGACAGTGGTGCGGACGCTGAAAGCGCGGCCGCTCCAGAGCAGTCATCGAAGGCTGCTGCCGAATTGTCGGAAGAATCCCTGCCACAGACTCGCCCATCAAAGGCCCAAACTCCTGGTAAGACCCAACCCCCTGCTAAGACTCCGACCCCGGCTAAAAATCATACCCCGGCTAAAGCTACACCCAAGCCCAAAGCCAAGAAGAACGCTGGTGCTGGCGGCGCGAACGGTGCGAACGGTGCAAATTCAAATACCCGGGCAAATGGCCCCAGTGCTCACACTACCAATGCTGCTAATGGCACACCTCTAATATCGCACAAGCGACGGCATTCTGATTCCGAAGGGGAGAGCCCCGCTAAACGAGCGCGCGTAGAGCCGCCCAGATCACCATCTAAGGCTGCTCCAGTGGTGCCCGCTCCTGGCAGGCAAAAGCAGCAGGCTGCTACGAAGTCCAATGATAATAGATACAAGGAGCTTGAGGCACGGTTTTCGCAGCTACAAAAACTAAGAGAAACCGACGCCGAAGCGGCGCTAAGAACTCATAAAGAGGTGTCTGCTAAGCAGATTGCAGTGTCGGAGCAATTGATCCGTGAACTAACCCGAAAACTAACGGAGAAGGTCGAAACTCCCGCTGTTCCTGTGCGCCCCTCAGGCCCTTCAGAAACTGAGCAGGAATTGAATGCCATCATTGAGGAACTGCAGACAGAGCTCGAGCAGTTGTCTGAGCAACTTCAGGCTACTGTTAACGAAAACGAGGTGCTACAGGCAAAATTGAATTCTAGTGACTTTGATATTGACTCATCAGTGGAAGCACTTCATTTTGCTGGTGATCTGACGGGGCTTCATGTCACAGAGGTCGTTGTAAACGACGACGAATCCCGGGTTTATGAGTGCGTCCAGGTGGGGAAGAATGGCGCTTTCAAATACTCGCTCACAGTTGGGCAGGCCGAGTCTGACTCAATTACTTATGACCCTCATCTTGATGATATTGACGACGAGACTCTGGCTCTTTTCCCCACCTACTTTTCAGAGCCGTTATCCTTCACCAAGGAATCTGCTGCCCAGTTCTTTTCAAAGATTTTTCAAGCATTACAAAGGCGGTGATCTCTTCCTCTATGGCGTTAGTCAAATTCTGCAACTGGGGGGATGGTGATGTTAGTCAAGTCTACTTTACAATTGCAGCTACGCCACGTTAGTTCAAAGTGAGAATGATGTCTCCCGATGCATTTTTGGACACTGCAATTTGCTTCAGCAGGTCCTTCTTATCTGTGCTTGTCTTCTTTTGCAGGCTCTTGATGACCTTAGACAGGGACAGGGACTTGTCAGACACAATTGAGTCCAGACCAATCTTAGACTTCGGCTTTGATTTCGACCCATTGGGCTTTACGGTGTCTGCCTTCGACCCTTTGGACTGCTTCGACTCCTTAGGCTGCTCGGCCTTCTTCGGCTCTTGAAGTTCTTTACCCTGCGTCGGCTCCTGCTTAGACTCCTGCTTTAGCTGTTTACCTGGCTTGCCGCGATATAGTGCCTTCTCATACTTTTGAGCCTCGGAAATGCAACTGGTATGCTGTTGAAAGTCTGTTCCCTGAAACGTAGTCGAACAGTCGATACAAGTGAAATAGGCCTGAGGGCATCTACTGAAATGGCCCATCAGTTTCTTCTTTACCATTGTATCATTGCAAACTTCGCACGAAAAGCTAACCATTTTAGATTTTAGAATGAATCGAAGTTGAACTTATCTCTTATCGAATTTTCGCTTTTTAATTTTTTTTTTTTTTTTGAATTATCATTTTTCACTGTTCGGTCTCCATTTTTTGTTTGTCGGTAGCCGTGCGTTTTTCAAAAACGCGAAAATTCCAAAACCCCCCAAACAATCCAACTGTACTTGTCCTTTGATCTCGCCTGTTGTGTGGAAATAGCTGGTCGATGGACTCGGAAACTAATTCGCTGCCGTCCGGTATCGGCCACGGTCAGCTCGCTTCCCGATTTCAGATCACGAGCCTGCCTGCTAACGCGTCGCCATCGGCCGCGAGAAGGAGGCCTCAAAAGGCGTGGGATTCCCGAACTCGAGAGCTAGCAAATCCGTATCGACGACAGCCACAAAACCCATCTAGAAAGAGCGCGGCAGCTGATGATAATGTTACAAGGACGCTGGGCGAACGACTAGGAATCTCTACTGTCACTTCTGCGATTTCTAATGCATTTGGGTTCTTTCGACCCTCGGCTTCGGCCACCTCTACCACGAAATCAGTCCGAGAACGAGACCCAAGCCGGCGCCCCGCTGGTCAATTACAACACGACTTGCCCCATTTTGTGGGTGAATCTCCTCAAGCTCGGAAGCAGGGTGGTCAGGCTCCTATAAATTGGAAGTCTAATACCGCTCCGAAACGGTTTGATATGACAGTCGAGACGGTATCGAGCGCTCGGGCCGCAGCTAGTAACGAAGTAATGTGGAATGCAGGCGACAAACTGTCGATTATTAATGCATATCGGCGTGCGCTTGAGTTGAAACAGCAAGGAATCGAGCCAATTCGTGTCGAGGCACATACTAGCCAGCGAGAGCCCGACGCCAACGAGGACGAGTTTGGATTTAGTGAGGCGGATGATCACAAACGCCATCCGGGCGGTAGTTTTATCCCTTTACCTAAACGGCAGCGTCTAGACGACGACGAACAGCATGAAATCAGGGCAATTGCGAGAAATGGGCAGGATGATGCTCAGAAGGGCCAGGATAATGGCTCTCTGCCCCACGATAAAGACAGTACTAGTGGCTCTGGCGAATCTGGTAACGCTGAGGTCTCTGATGAGGCAGGTCAACTTGCAGGAAAGGTACCTGGCTCCGCCTCGTCAAGTGTGCAGGCCCCTGAGTCCCCAGAGCCTACGATTCCAGTAATCAAAGTGCATCGAAAGCCAGTCATTGAGCTCGACGACATACCCAAGCATCGACAGCTTTTATACGGCTACTTTTCAGCTGATATCGAGTCTGACGACGATGAAGCAGAAGAATTAGAGTCCCAGCAAAAGTGGCAGTCGCCGGCGAAGCTAAATGCAAAGAAATCTGAGTCGCTTTTCAACCGCCCGACAGCAGACGATCCAGAAGTTCTAAAGCGACGAGCTGAGCTTTCAAAGGCTGCTGCTGCCCCAGAACCTGTTGAGCCGGCAGTGCCAGTTCCGCCCGCGTCTACCAAGCCCCCGTCGGTACCAGAGGCTTCACCTAATCCAGAGAAACTGCCATTCACTTTGGACAAATCATTCAAAAACCCAGCTGCTCACCAGCCCACTTTGACAAGCGCTGAAGATGCAAACGGAATCTCGACCTCAAAGCCAGGGTCACTGTTTGGTAAAGCTGCGCCCAATGGCAGTGTCGCCGGCGCTACTTCGCTGTTTGGCGGCCAGCCGTCAACAACAAACGAGACAGCGACGAAACCTTCATTGTTTGGTTCTGTGAAACCCTCTGAGCAAAAGCCGAGTCAGCAGCCTCTATTTGGATCGGGTCCAATTGGTGGCAGCAAGCCCGAGTCTAAAGAGCCGGTCAACGACAAGCCTCTCTTCTCCTTTGGATCTCAGAAGTCACCATCGGTGGTTAATGGCGATTCATCTGCAAAAAAGTCTGACAAGCCTGAAAAGCCTGAAAAGCCTGAAAAGCCTGAAAAGCCCGAATTTTCGTTTGCCTCGAAGCCTGCGCCTGCTGCTTTCTCGTTTGGGGGAGATTCCAGCAAACCTGCGACCCCAGCGCCCCTTTTTGGCTCCGGTAGTGAAAATGGCAACAAGGCCGTGGAGAAACCCGCAGCAAGTGGTGGGTTCTCGTTTGGCAGCCAACCTGCTGATGCTGGGAATACAAGCACAAAAGCTCCAGCGTTCTCGTTTGGGTCCAAGCCTGAGGGTGAAAAGTCAGGCACCGCTTCGGCGTCTTTGGGGACCCCGGTTCCAGCTTTTGGCATTGCAAAGCCAGAAGAAAAGACTGACGGCAGTTCCGAAAGTGGGGGATCGAAGCTGCCGTTCTCGTTTGGCGGTGTTAATTCTAAGGATTCGACGCAACCAAGTCTTTTCGGTGGCTCAAAGCCAGGTAGCCTGTTTGGAGGCCCGGCCAAACCAGCTGGGGACCAGGGTAATGCTGGGGGCTCTACCCCACAGCCTGATTCTAAAGCGATGACGCCGTTTTCGCTTCCAAAGCCTGCAGAAACCGGGGACAAGCCAGCTAATCCGTTTGGGCTCAATGATTCCAGTAGCAAGCCTGCAGACAAGCCGCTGTTGTTTGGACAGCCAGCAAACCCTGAACGGCCAGCTTCAGAGTCCCAGCCGGTGAGTGGGTTCGGATTCGGATCCAAACGTACAAATCAGGAAGACGAGAACCGGGCTAAGCTCTCGACACCATTTGGATTTTCTGCTCCTAACAGTACTGGTGACAAAGACAAGGCTCCTGCATTCAACTTGCCTGTCCCTACGAAGCCTGATGAGTCTAAGCCTGCATTTGGGGGTCTGTCGGCCCTATCAAAGTCTGGCGACAGCAAGCCCGCTTTCAATTTTGGCGAGCCTAATTCCAATCCCAGTTCTAACCCTATCAGTGCCACGGCGCCTACGTTCGGGTTTGGATTGCAAAACGCTGCTCCAAGTGCTCCTGCACCCGCAAAGACGACCTTCAACTTTACTGCTAGCTCCAGCGCTCCTGCTAACGGATTCACGTTTTCGGCAGGAGCTTCACCGGCTCCTCAGTCTGCTCAGTCTGCGCAGCAGCCTGCGCCTCCGTTCAGTTTTGGTGCCAATTCCGACGCCAGCAGGTCAGCTTCGCCATTTACTGGCCAACCTCAGCAACCACCGCAACAGCCACCGCAGTCCCAGGGACTCATGTTTGGAGCCAATTCCAATGCTGCCAACACTGGGTATGGTGGCGGGTTTGGCATGGGCAGTCAGCCCCAGAACCCAGCACCCCAGGCAGCGGCAGGTTTCGGGTTCCAAAGCCAGCCTCAACCCCAGCCCCAAGCACAAGCACCTAACGGGTTTGGGAGTGGCAGCAACATGTTTGCTGCAGGCACCTCTAACACTACTGCCCAGGGCCGCAAGATGGCTCCACTGAGACGAAAGAGACGATAGCGAGATGTAGCTGAGATTTAGAAAATATTTATTTATAAGTAGCATCAAAAGAATGGTGGTATCAATCTAGAATGAGCTGTCATCAATTTGGTTGGGGGAAGTTGTCGAGCACCTCCTGCTCACCTGTGACGGTGAAGCCAAGCGTCGCATTACCATTGGCGCCGGCCACATCTAGTTCAAGCTGGAAGTCGCCAGGGTAAAGAATGAGGTTTCCGCGGTCGTCTCGTCGCGCGATTTGGCCAACTGGGACGTCAATTGAGACCTGGCGAGTCTCACCAGGGCCAATATTGGACACTCGCGAGTACCCGGCCAGAGTTCGACGAGCGTATGGACCAGGGCCAGCGTTGGATGTCTTGATAAAAATGAGGGCGATATAATCCGACGCTACTGCGCCAGTGTTTTGCACTTGAAGGTCGAAAGTATCGAACCGCTTCAAGTCAACATTGCTAGATCCGGCCGCTACCGCGGTGGTGTCGTAGGTCTTGCCAGAGTCGGTAGTAAACGACACACTGAAGTTGGTGTAGTGAAGTCCGTGTCCGAATTCATAGACGGCATCGTTGTACCATCGGTAGGTTCGACCGGGATTGTCCTGGCTGGGTCTCAAAGTCATGTCTGTCATGGGCACTTGATTGACATAGTCTGCGGGGTATTGAGTTGTTGGCAGGCGACCCGCCGGAGCAACTACTCCAGTGAGCACATCAAATACTGCTCGTCCCGCCTCCATTCCAGGGTATCCTCCCCACACAATTGCGCTGACATTGGGGTTAGAAATGAGAGGGGTATCGTCGACCTGGCCGCCTCCAAAGTGGACGACGACCAGTTTCTTGCCCAGCGCCCCAAGCTCGGAAATGAGGTCAAGCTGATTTTGGGGCCACGCAATGTTGTCTCGGTCGTGAGCCTCTGCTTCGATAGAGTTGTCAATTCCCCCAAGGTAGAAGATGATGTCTGACTTTCGGGCAATTGCGAGAGCGTCGTCGAACCCAGTGGTGTTGGTCGAATTGATGTATGTACCGTTAGCCTGGGAGACGGTCCAGTCCAGCTTCTGAGCTGCCTCGACAGGGGACACAATGTAAGGGGGGAACCCAAAATAGTTACCGAGGAACTGCTCCTTGGCCGCAGAGTACGGCCCAACCAGCGCCACGCTCTGGCCCGCGGGCCTGATTGGCAATGTGCTGTCGGTGTTTTCAAGCAGCACAATCCCCTCAGTGGCAGCAGTGTACGCCAATTGCTGGGAGTTGGGCTGGTTAACGTCACTCCACCCCAGGCTGCGGTACTTTTGACCATCTGCAGGGTCGAAGTAGCCTAGCTTGACTAAGGAAGAATACAATCGGACAAGTGCTTGATCAAGTTGAGCCTCTGACGTCAAGTTCTGGGCAACTGCGCCGCCGAGACCAAGCGGGTAGCTGACACCACAGTCCAAATCAGTTCCAGCGTTCAGAGCCAGTGCTGAGGCCGACTCAACTGTGTCAGTGTAGTTATGAGAGCTGAATATATTGTCGACAGCATCGCAGTCTGAAGTGACCCATCTGCCGTCACCGGTCCAATTCCAATGTTCACGGAGGATATCATCCATAAGATAAGTATTGGCACAGGCCGGGACGCCATTGACCTCGTTGTACGCGCACATGATTGCGCCAACGTTCTGGTCTCGGGCACAAGTTTGGAACGGTGGCAGGTAGTACTCGGCCAGGTCTTGGGTAGATACCTCGGCATTGAATGTAAACCGAGTCACATTACCCCAGTCCTCGAGGTCGTAAGCGGCGAAATGCTTGCAGGTGGCCACCACTTGGAGGAATCGGTCGTCGTTGCCTTGCAGCCCCTGAATCAAGTTGGCGACATATCGCTGCGAATGGAAGGGCTCTTCACCGGGAGTCTCTTGGCCCCGGCCCCATCGTGGATCCTTGAACGGGTTGATATTGGGAGTCCAATAGTCCAATCCGGAGTGCCCGTAGTTGTTGAATGCCCGGGCCTCAGTGCCTACAACCGACGCGACGTCGTAAATCAGCTTGTCGTCGAAAGCAGCGCCCATCAGAATTGGCTGTGGGAACGAAGTAGCAGAACTGAAAGAGCCATTGGCCGAGAACTCAACTCCTGGAGAGTCGGCAACTCCATGCAATGCTTCACTCCACCACATGTATGGGGCAAGGCCCAGCCTAGGCACTCCGTCAGAGTTGTGCTGAGTATTGTTAATCTTTTCCTCGAGAGTGAACTCATTAATGAGGGCTCTGGCCCGGGTTATGGGGTCCAATTGAGTATTACAAACGCCATTTGACTTTAGCAGGCCGTTGCAATCTGGGAACTGGTAATCGCCAGGCTTCAGCTGAGCCTGGTCTCCAGCAACGTAGCCCACTAGCGCTGCGAGTATTAGATAAACAGACACCATGGTTAAGACTGTTGAGGAAATTGCGGTTGAGCAGCCCAGGCTGGTCGAACACTCTTATATGGTGGCCGTGATTGTTTGTTGAAGTCGTATTTAGCCGGATCGTCATGATTGCCTAGACGGATCCATTCAACGGTCGCAATTGAGGGACACACAAGGGCTGCAAATCGGTAAGTCGCCACTAGTACTAGTCAATCAGCCTCTACCAGCCCAATTCATTACGGCCAAGCTACTTGTGGGTGTGTGCTGGGCCCTCTTTCGACTGCCCGCGTGCCGCTGCTTGCTACAGGCTGGTCCTTGCTTGTACTCATGGGCTCGCTAGCTCATCTCTTCTGTACCCCACATGTCTTGTCCCGGCGGGTATTCACACAATTGCCGGAATCGCACTGTACTGCCTCGCAATTCATCCATTGATTGCCGTCTCAGTCACGCTTTCCGACTTGCCGGAAATGAACCTTCTTGGCCTCTTACAGACTTTTCTCCACTTTCTTGCCCACCATTGCATCATCTTATGTCTGAGACCCCACACGGGCTGTCGATCAGGGCAGATCCGGCTAATAAGCTGAGACCGACGCCGGCTTAGCGGGGAGGATTTGACCGCAATAGCACTACGCTGTGGAACGCAGAACGGGGTCAAGCCGATTCTACCGAGTGGGGTATACTGAAACAGTCTTTTGAATTAGACTCATAGCGCTATGTCGCGTGCATTCCGCAGTTTCCTCCGCCTAATACGGCCTACTCACGTCTGGGCCGTACAGGCATTACATCTCGTCTACCCCATCTCAAGGATGGCTCAATTCTACATCATTGTTCTGGGAACGCTCTCCTATTGTCCTCTCTAACCGGCACTCATACCACCAACTTCTGCCAGCTTCTGCCAGCATCTCCTCTGTCGTCCTGCGATCTCTGTACGATACAACCCCACACTCCGCACATCCTCTGCACCCCTATTTTCGCCATACGACCCTACTGTGCACCCTTTTTTACTCCCATACAATCCCTCCTGGCGCCATCCCTCCTATCTAAGACAGCGACCCCTGAATCCATTCCCCACATTCCTAGTTGACGCCAGCATACCGAACCTGACCAACGCAATCGCCCGACCCGCATTCCTACTGCTACTGCCTCCATCTCCATCCTCAGCTTGCAGGGTTGCAGCATACAGGCGGGCGGCACCTGGAGCAAATGGGGCCTTTTTAGGTGAAGGCGGCAGCCGCATTTCGCGCGGCCGTGCAATGCAGCCGTGCATCCATCGCCGTGCAGCTTTGACGGGTCCCCGAATTAATCGGAATTAAATTCAGGTGCAAATCGACTGTCTCGACATTAACAATGAACGTCGATTTGTCGATACCGGCTGGGCTGCCAGATGTATATGTTGGCAAGTTAATAGAGCTTCAGAAGGAACTAGAGGTGAGTGAGATGCGAAAAATCGGCGGTGTTCTGGCCAAAACCGCCGTATTGCCCGGTCGAGAATAGGGGGTTGAAAGGAGTCGGAATAGGAGACAACCCGTCTGGTACCCTGGCATGAATGCATAATGTCTAAAGTTGAATGTCTGAGAATGGATAAGCGCGACAGCAGCGAGAGTAGAGGATAGAGGTAACAGTGGTAAACAGCGATCCAAAACGTTGCGTTTGGTGTCTTGGTGCTGTCTCTAGGCTAGTCTTGTTGTATCTGTATGAGTGCTGCGGTGCCTGGGCCGTCGTTCCAGTCCCCTGTCGTCGACTGGATGCTAACTAGGACGGAGATATCACAGAAAAGGGGTATAGGAAGCGGAGGGACGCTATCCTGGCTGAAGCAAATGATGGAAGCGGCAGTCTCTCAACAGTGTCGACCCACCGGTCTTCAATAGCGTCGCCAAGTCGACATAGTGGTCCCCCCGATGAGCTGGCTCGGCATTCGTCGTCAGCATCTCTCGACCGCGAATTCCGCCCTGATAGACCAGAATCAAGACCGGAGTCGCTCCGGCAATCAATTCGGGGTGAATCCGATACGTGGTCTCAGATTGACCGGCTGGAGGACCACGACCATGATCAGCCGGGAATCGATTACCGATACGACTACCCTGCTGCCCAGAGGCAAGCCATGGCCTCAGTCGAAGACGGGATTGGTATTATCCCGCGCAGTGTCAAGTTACAGCGGCCCTTAGATCCCCGGGAACTGCCCGATGCCGCAAGCTCCGACCCTCATAACAGTTCGATTCAAATGTCGAAATTCGATAATCTGCCTTCAATTCTGCGCCACCGAGGCAAGTCACTATCACGTCACAATGCCTTCCTCACCCTTGACAATCGCGGCAAAGAAGTGTCGGCGATCTCATGGGAAAAGCTAGCGTCGCGGGCCGAAAAAGTGGCGCAAATGATTAGAGACAAATCAAGGCTCTACCGCGGAGACCGTGTAACCTTGTTGTACCAAGAATCAGAGGTCATTGACTTTGCGATTGCCATGCTTGGATGCTTTCTAGCCGGAGTAGTGGCGGTGCCGGTCGACCCGTCATTTGCATTTAAAGACATTGCCTATGTGCTCGGATCCACGCAGTCGCACTTGGCACTTACAACTGATACCAATCTCAAGAACCTGCAGCGAGTCATGGCTACTCAGAAATTGCAGTGGCCGCGAAACGTGGAATGGTGGAAGACAAACGAGTTTGGGACCTATCACCCCCCTAATAAGAAGGCAGAATTGCCTGCACTCCAGGTCCCTGATCTTGCATACATTGAGTTCACCAAATCACCATTGGGTGAGCTTAGAGGTGTCGTCATGTCGCATCGCACAATTCTCCACCAAATGACCTGCCTCACTGCCATGCTGCAAAGCAAAAAGATGAGCAAGGCGAAAACGACAGGCAGACCAGCGCCGCGGGCTGGCGCCGAGACTGTGCTGTGTAATCTTGACGTACGTCAGTCCATTGGACTCATTATTGGCGTTCTGCTCACCGTCTACTCGGGCAACAGCATGATTTGGATCCCCCAGAGCGCAATGTCCATTGGAGGGTTGTATGCACACGCAATTACCAAATACCGCGCTACGATCCTACTCTCCGACTACCCGACACTCAAGCAGGTGACGTATAATTACCAGTCGTCTCCGCATTTGACGCGAAATTTCTCTAAAAAGTCGCCTGTGAACTTTGCGTCTGTCGAATGGTGCTTGATTGATGCTGTAACTGTCGACACCGAATTCCACGAGGTCCTGGCCGATCGGTGGCTCAAACCGCTTGGCAATCGCACTCCACAGGATGTGGTGGCGCCGTTACTGACACTGAGTGAGCACGGAGGAATGGTCATCTCGACTCGAGACTGGCTGGATGGTGCGGAGAAGATGGGTAGCGAGATCAAGGAGGCTGCGGGAGATGACGAACCCGATCCGCACGACTTGTCTGAGGTGTTGCTCGAGAAGGACGCTTTGACGCACAATAAGATCAAGATCATCTCATCGTCACCGAGTCGAAATTCGATTTCCGAGGACACGAAAAAGTACATTCGAGTAGGCGCTTTTGGGTTCCCGCTTCCAGATGCGACTCTGGCAATTGTCAACCCCGACTCGTGTGTGCTGTCGCCTGAGCTTGACGTTGGAGAAATCTGGATCGACAGTCCGTCGCTGAGTGGAGGGTTTTGGGGCCTCGTCAAGGAGACGGACACGGTATTCCACGCCACTTGTTATGACCATGATGGCATGATAGATATGGAATTCCTGCGTACAGGCTTGCTTGGGTTCATTTATAATGGCAAAGTGTACGTTTTGGGGTTATACGAGGACCGACTGCGCCAGCGAGACGAGTTGACTCCTGAGGCGTACCCGTACTCTGAGTACCGGTATCATTACACTGCGCACTTGGTGTACACAATCATGAGGGGAGTTCCTCGAGTGTTTGACTGCTCAGCGTTTGATATTTTCGTCAATGGGGAGCATTTGCCCGTGGTAATCTTGGAAACAGCGCTGGCGAAACCGGCCCAGGAGACTGGAAAGGCTGCACAAGATAATGCGCTTAATGAACTGTGCGACAAGTGTATTGAGGTATTAGAGGAAGTGCATTCGGTCCGACTGTACTGTGTGCTGGTGACTGCTTCGAATAGTCTGCCACGAATTGTTCGCAGCGGCCGCTCGGAAATTGGTAACATGTTGTGCAAGCGGCGGTTCGACCTTGGCTCTCTGCCGGCGATTTTCGTCAAGTTTGGCATTGAAAAGGCTGTCAGGAGCTTGCCTGTGGGCCAGGATCCGGTTGGGGGGATCTGGTCGCCAGCAATCTCTCAAATTCGCACAGAGTCGCTGGAATCGGAAGAAAAGCAGTACTCAGGGGTTGATTTCCGGGATGTGGTCATTGACGACCGTACCGCTGCCCCCCTATCGGACTTCTCATCGATCGTGCAAGTCCTGCTCTGGCGAACTGCCCAGCAGTCTGACGAGCTGGCCTATTCAATTATTGACAATCGAGCACGCGAGGGCAAAGGCTTGAGTTGGAAGAAGTTTGACCAGAAGATTGCAGTCGTGGCGGCCACGCTCAAAAACAAGTTCCGTATGCGGGCTGGTGACAATTTGGTGCTCATGTATACTCATTCTGAGGACTATGTGGTTGCGGTGTACGCCTGCTTGCTGTTAGGAGTGGTAGCAATCCCGGTGCCGCCAATTGATATTGGCAGGCTCAAGGAAGATATCCCAGCACTGTTGCAAGTCGCAAAGGAGTACTCAGCGCGAGCTATTTTGGTCAACTCCGAGACAGAGGCTACCTGGAAGGTCAAAGCTGTCGCTCACCAGGTCAAGACGCAGGCCCAGGCGACGCGAATGATTGTGCCACAAGTAATCAACACCGTCAAAGTCAAGGCTTCGGGAACCCCGTCTTGTAAAGACTTCAAGCAAGATCCGGCTTGGCTCGCGACCGACTTTGCTGCCCTGGTCTGGCTGTATTGGACCCCCGACCACCGCTATGTGGCAGTGCAGTTGAGCCATGCCAACATTGTGGGAATGTGCAAAATCCAAAAGGAGACCTGTCAGATGACGAGCACAAAGCCGATTGTAGGGTGCGTGCGGTCAATTAATGGGCTGGGCTTCCTGCACACGTGTTTGATGGGGGTGTACCTCGGTGCATCGACGCTGTTGGTGTCCCCGATTGATTATGCCACGAACCCCGCCACGTTTTTCCTCACCTTGTCGCGATACAAGGTTAAGGACACCTACTCGACGCCGCAGATGCTGGACCATGCGTCTGCAGTCATGAAACCCAAGGGCTTTTCGTTGGCAGAGACCAAGAATCTCATGATCTCGACCGATGGTCGGCCC
Source organism: Blastobotrys peoriensis (assembly GCA_003705735.3). Taxonomy (NCBI): domain Eukaryota; kingdom Fungi; phylum Ascomycota; class Dipodascomycetes; order Dipodascales; family Trichomonascaceae; genus Blastobotrys; species Blastobotrys peoriensis. The sequence continues at coordinate 83,464 of PPJJ03000013.1, read as the reverse complement.
AAGACTGATATTGTGAAGCGAGTGCGCATCTTGTTCTCGCCTACCGGTCTTGAGGGCACCTCAATCAATTTGGGCTATTCGCATGTGCTTAACCCACTGGTGACGACGCGGTCGTACATGTCTCTAGAGCCAATTGACTTGTACTTGGACCCAATAGCTTTGCGGCAGGGGTACGTGTCTGTTGTCAACCCAGAAAACTGTGTAGGCGCACTGCATCTGCATGATTCTGGGATGGTTCCGGTGTGTACCCAGGTTGCAATTGTGAACCCGGAGACGTGTCGGTTGTGCCGGGTAGGCGAGTACGGTGAGATTTGGGTCCACTCCGAGGGCAACGCCACGGCGTTTTACCGTAATAAGGACCAGTTCCAGCAAGACCGTCTTCGGGGCAAGATTGTGGACGGGTCGGCTGAAGTTGAGTACGCGCGCACTGGGGATCTGGGATTCCTCCACACTGTCACTCGGCAGGTATCTGGGGGGCAGACCGTCGAACTGCAAGTGTTGTTTGTGCTGGGCCCCATTGGTGACACTTTTGAAGTGCTGGGACTGAACCATTTTGCAGTGGACATTGAAAACTCGGTCGCCCAGAGTCACAAATCCATCATTCCTGGCGGCGTGGCAGTGTTCCAGGCGGGTGGAATGGTGGTGTTGGTAGTTGAAGTCAACTTACCGGGTCATCAACAGCAGCTGGCCGGACAGCAACAACAGCTATTACGACCGAACATCAGCTTGGCATCCTTAGTGCCGGTAATTGTCAACACGGTGTTGGACGAGCATCAGGTTGCAGTGGACATTGTTGCATTTGTAGGACGAGGCGATTTCGAGAGGTCAAGGCTGCAAGAGAAGCAACGAAGCACAATGCTGCATGGATGGGTGAATAGGCGACTGCACTTGCTAGCGCAGTTTGGAGTTTCTCATGGAGAAAAGTCACTAGCAAAGGCGATCCGAAAGGGGGCAGACTATGAAGAGTAAGGCGAGCGCGGTTGCGTTAATGAGACATGAATGTACAACAGTAGAATAATGACATGATAAACGATGCTGGCCGAGGCACGGTGGGAATGGCTAGGAGGGGACTGGAGTAGATAAGCCTCAGAAAGTACGGCAAGGAGGCACGCCAGACACGGTTCTAATGGACACCAGCAACAGAGTAGAGTAGCCATAATAGAGTTGAGATGGACGAGAGTAGCGAGACTTGCCCTCTCAATGATTAGTTAAATATTCGTCAATGCATGTTTACGACAGGTGCTTCACCATTTTTGTTTTCACTTTACCAGGCGCTTCACCATTTGTTTTCACTCTCACCAGGGAATCGCGGCACCCGTACTTGCTCCCAACTCTCGACATCCATCTGCTGGAGTTTGTAAAACTCATCCTTCATATCGACCTTACGTCGTCCTCGGGCGATGGAGAGAGCTTCTTCTTCACTGAGTGCTCTAGCATGTCGATCATGCTCGTCGTACCGGATCTGAGTAAACCATGATAAAAAGTATGATCCCGCACTCACCGTCGCGAGTAACGGCAGTCCGATAAACAAGAAGTGATGCTTTTTAGCATACTTAGAGAATCGCCCAGAGAAGCTCCGTTCCCATTCCTCTAGCTGAGCTTTTGTGTAGAATCGGTTATTGTTGAAGCCCATTGTGAGGGAGTGATGATAGATGAAATTTGAAAATGCACCACGTGATGATTTTTATCGAGAGCTGGCTGAGACATGATGGGAAGTGGGGTGGTAGAGGTGTAGCACGCCGACTTGGAGAGGCAATTGGGGGCAATTTGGCCCAATTGAGGCTGCAGGGGAGAAACTGAGAGTACTTGGAGTAGTTGGAGGCAATTAGTTGGGAGGGGCGGAGAAATGGGCAGCGTGGGCAGCTGGATAGGGGGACTTGGGATGACAATGCAATTGGCCAGTTGCTGATGGGCGTGAGATGGGCGCTAAAATGGAGCAGCCCTAGAAAAGGATTCCAGTAATTCTAGTCGGTTTCATAGCCAATTCAGAACTGTCTCTACATGATCTAACCGCGCACTTTTACAACAGTGCTCTGACGATCGTCCATAGGGGGTAGTAGTAGTAGTAGTAGTAGTCTACTCGGGAGATGTTCGCGTCTGGATTTAAATTACCGCCGCGCCCAAGACGCGAAATTTCACTTTACCGCAATGAGCTTAGAGGATCTAGACGAACAAGCTAGAGAGTGGACGGTGAGCACAAATGATGCACTCAAGGTGAGTCTACGTGGCGCAGCTACAAAAGACTTTCATCCCACTTTCACTTACCCGATTTATGGGGAGCAGGAGCTGATTTATGGGTTTAAGGGCCTGGAGATTCAGCTCGATTTCGATGCGACGACTCTGCTGCCCCTAGTCCGAAGCTCTTACACTACGGCCCTCGACGATATTGAGGAGGTTGATCCTGAGAAGGTGCTGGCCGAGTTTCTGCCTGAAGATGACTTGGTAGTGGGCGATGAGGAGGAATGGGAAGCGCGGCGGGTTGAAGACAAGAAATCATTCACGATCCCGGGATCCAAGGTCCACTCTTTTACGGGCACCGACGGAGACTCGTATTCCGTGTACAAAGTCGCGGTCAAGGATGCGCAAAAATTCCATCGCCGATTGCAAGTGTTTGTACTACTGTTTATCGAGGCTGGATCATATATTGATGAGGACGATACTCGATGGGACTTGTATGTGGTGTACAAAGACGGTGCTAAAGACGGCGACGGGGCCGACGAGTTTGCAGGGTTCTGTACGGTGTACCCATACTTCTGGTTTGACAATGTGCCTACGCATGACTCGAGTGATAGCACTCCCTTAAGAAAGCGGATTTCTCAATTCGTCATTCTTCCTCCTTTCCAGGGCCGGGGCCTGGGCGCTCAATTGTACAAGGCCGTGGTAGACGAGCTACTGCTAGATGACAATGTGAAGCAGATCACTGTCGAGGACCCTTCTGAAGCTTTTGACGATCTTCGAGACCGCAGTGACCTCGCTCGATTGTACCCCACATTGGCCGAGAACCCTGGACTCAAACTGCCATTAGAGGAGTCGTGGGTGCGCCAATTGGTGTCGACCACAAAGTTCACCGAGCGACAGGTGGTGCGGTGTATCGAGATGGCTCTTTTACACAAACTGGAATTACCCACCCGACCATACCGATTGCAGGTCAAGAAGCGCTTGTTCTTGAGGAACAAGGAGGGGCTGGCCGACAAGACCTCTGACGAAGTGAAGGAGCTTCTAGATGCCACTTTCCGCAAAGTCGTCGAGGACTACGAGCGGCTCACGGCCAAGGTCTCGTTAGCCGCCACCGGCGAACCCAGTGGCAAGCGAGTCCGATTCAATTGACCGGTCCCCCGCCCGGCCAGGTTGTTCCCAGGCTGTTCCCAGGTTGTTCCCAGGCTGGGTACCTGAGCCAAGTCGCCTCGTGATGGTGCTCCCGTGATGGGCACATCAGATCAGATCAGACCGAATCAAGTCACATCACTAGAGCTGAGCTCATGTCTCTCCAGCGCTGCAGCCAAATCCGGCGGAGACGTGCAGGGCCCGATGCGGCTGCACACCACCCCGATTACGTCATAGGCAATGGCAACCCCGCGTGAGGTGTACTCTATAGTGGGGCAAGCAGAAACAGGATAGTTGCGCACTGCAGCCATTCCAGCAATATTTTTTTCCCCCAAGAGCAACCTCCCCGTGGCCATAACATGTTACGCCATGGCCATCTCTCGATCCTACCAGCACTGGGTGCCGCCGGTCCCGGCGTCGGGTAGTGGTGGCGCCAGCGTGGTGGTGTGTTTGCGTTTTACTGCTTTTGTGAAGCCGCCTTCGACGCCATAGATTGACGTGAAGAATGCAGGAAGAATGCAGGATCGCCAAGGTTTGGCTATTTCGAAGTACGATCGACGTCGGAAGAGGCGCCGACCAGAGACAAAGGAAGGAAGACGACCATGACAGTGACCGAATACTCCGAGACCAACGAGACCCATCTGAGCTAGAGAGACCGCAATTGGGGTGATTTCGGTCGAAGTGGTTTCGTACTATAATATATTAATAATTACAGTAAAATTAGGAAGAAGAATAAAAAGAAGTTACACCCCAAGGGCCCCAAGGCCAGGGCAATTTTGACAAAACCGGGGAGGTTGGGATCCAAGGGTAGTTAGCATTCGAATAGCAAGCAATATCTCATGACAAAAAATCAATAAAAACCCACCCGCCAGATAGCCGTAGAAAGGACTACCTTAAAAGCCAGTTTTGAGTTAAAGCACCACCAGCGCAAATTCATTTAGGCAACAACCTTGTCGTGTTCATCCTCCTCTTCGTCCTTATTGTCCCACTCACGTTCGTCATCAAGGTAGTCGCCAGCGCCCTCGGCAGTGCTGCGGCGGATAGAGAGAGTAGGCTTGACGGTGGCCTGTTCCAGAGTCCAGTTGGCCAAGGCAGATTCAGCATCAATGATGATCTGCTTAGAAGCATCGTAACCGTCGTAAGCAGGTCGAGTCTCGCCCGGAGTGACAGGGGCGTCATCGAGCAGCTCGAGAAGAGCCTTTCCGTATCCAGCAATCAATGCCATCTTTTCAGAGTGTTCACGGATAGAGTCAAACTGGTAGTTGAAGGCGGCCTTGACCTTTTCTCGGGTGATGTTGGACAGCTGAGCCTCGGCAACCAATGATTCGGCCTCCGCTCGGACCAATTCCTGCTCGAGGACAATGATCTTGGGCGAATTGGGCTCCTTGTACTTGAGGTGAGCAATCTGGTCGGTGATCTTTTGCTTTCGGTCTCGGGATGGCTGGACAGACGCCTCGATGTTTCGCACCGACTTCAGGGTCACTCGGTACTGGTCGTACTTGTCAATAAACTGGTCCTCAAGCTCTCCCATCTCGTAGATAAGAACTCCAAGTCGGTCAGTAACGTCCGAAACGTCATCGTCATTCTCCTCACCCCACGACGACAGCTGCTTGGCAACCTCTCGTCGTTCACGGGCAACCAATTCGATCGATCGCATCACGTTCTTCTCCATCTTGACCAAGGCCGCGAGCTTTCGCGACAGCTCGGGTCCAAACGACCCAGCGGCAGTTCGACGGAAGGTGTGGGAAATGGAACCCTTACCAAAGAATCGGCCGGACTTTGTCGACGATGGAGGAGGAGGCGGCGCCTGGAGCTGAGACGCAGTGGGCGCTCGCGATTGACGAAGAGAGTAAGTTCGGTGCATTATTGATGATGTTGTTGTTTTGGTAGCAGGCTAGAGTTGACCACAATTCTAGTACTTGTCAAAAATCGCACCTGGGTTTGTTGACCCTTTGTTATGCGGCGCCCCACTGCCTTTTATACTCCGGCCCTTAGGCACCCCAAAAAACAAACACCGGCCTGCCGCAAAAAGCAACAAACAGCAACCCCCGTCTGAATTAACTTTCGTCATTCATATCACCAGACTGGGAGGGGGGTGTGCGAGGGGGGGAATGGGATTGTTGAGAGGGGCAGGGCGGACCAGCAACCTTACCGTATTAGGCCACGCGATCGGGCGTGGACAGGTTGACGAGGCGACAGGGTTCCCATACGTGGCCCGAGTGCACAGTCTGGTAGTGGATGAGGGCCCTTTGGAACCTGGAGCTGAAATGGCCCATGGGGTATGTGCTGGGAGTGCGGAGCATTGGGGGACGTTGCCTATTTGGTACGAGGCTATGGGGTTAGAGAGGATGGAGATCGATCGTGAGATGGATGATCAAATGCCGGCGCCTGACAAAGGATATCTTACATCTTACATCTCCCAGCTGTACATGCTGTAGGCACATCGAGGCAGGCCAATCGAACGGAATAGATGCGTAGGTGGATCTGTGAAAGGCGCAAGGCCAATAATGGATTCAGGATGGATGGATGAACTGCACTGTCATTAGGTGAATTGTAGTATGCTGCTATGGTGCTAGTATGGCGCTAAGCTGGTGGCAGTCAGGCTGGCGACGGCTGCAATAGTGGGGGCCGGTGGTGAAATATTGCAGGAGGGTGCAGCTATGCGATGGTAAGAAAGGCGGATGGCCTAGGCGGGTGTAGTGAGATCTTATGCGGTAACAGATACGAAACGGTGAAGTACGGTATAGCCCATAACCCACTAGCAGGGAAAGCCATGAATTAGGCGTCATTTAGACTACGGGGAGAGGGCGGGCCGAGGTCGAGACTGACAGCTGTTAGCGTGGACCGGCCGCTGAAGTACAGTACTGAAAGCTGTGAGACGGCTGCGTGGTGTACGTTATCAGCACGTCGTGCAGGACAAAGGACGGGGCCACGAGGAAAGGAGGGTCAGGATGAACGGACGGCTAGGTGGGCAGGCGCTGGTGATGGGCGATTGGCTGCGGATTACACAACATTGGAGTTGATCGAGCGATATTCAATGCAGTGCCAGTCGGTACCAGTCGGTACCAGTTGGTCCCCCAGCAGTAGTGCAGAATGGCTCCTTAAGCTAGTGGACTACTGCTTGCCCGGCTACTGTTGCCGGTACCCTGCCGAGTGGCACGAGAGTGGCTTAGCTACTGCAGGTGGCTGCCACAGCAAACTTGGACGGGACTGATTATTTGCTAGTACATCGTGCCGGTTATCGCTCAGTTGCTAGTCAGCTGCCAGGGTCATCGCGAGCCGGGGCTCGGGGGTCCGTGATGGCTCATGTCTGAATCACTCATCGCTCCCCTGATTCCGTTTCAGTCTCAATTTGGACGTTCTTTGCCCTGAACTGGCAATGGTCTCAAACAGGTAACAGGCAAGGCGACCATTCCAGACCCTGGGAGTTATTGGCCAGGCCGGGCTGAGGAGGTCGTTTGAGAACCACTGGTAGCCACTGGAGACAACTCCCTCGTTTTGAATGAAGCAGGTACAGCAATTGAAGGCAGGACGATGCGCTGGTGTCGCTGGCAGCCTAGCACCGGTTAGGTCGTGGGTGAGCGGCCGGCGTGCGGATATGAATGCTTGCCGCTAGGGCGGGGCGTGCATGAGACACTTGCGACTGAGGTGGTCGGGAACAGCAGACGCACAGGCGAAATTCAGCTAGAGCCAATTGTCGGAAATGTCGGTAGTGCAATTACTGCACACCCCGCGGCCGGAGTAGCTCGTTAAGTGGCCAGTGCACGTATTGACGGACAATACTAGAAATGGGAGCTGTTCAATTTCGTGATTTACCAGCCACTGCTGACTCGGGCCCACGGCCTCTATGGCTATCTTAGATCACACCTGACGTACATGAAGCTTGCCATAGACGAGCCTCAAAGCGGTGTATTAGCGCTTTTAGTTAGCCTTCTGCCGAGTTTATTGAACAATCAGCTTTCAAGCAGACGGTTCCGCGGTCTCACTTTGGTCTACCAGGAATTGAGCCGCGCCATTTTCCGTAGTTTACAAGACAATTGAGCCGGCTCGTAGCCATGGTACCGGTCGCCTATTATGAGCAGCTCGTAGCCATGTTAGTGGTCGCCGTTTATCCGTAGTTCACAAGACCCTGGCTAGAGTCTGGCAGATCAAATTGAAATATAAGGTAGGTGAACCGTAAGCTAATGATTGTTGATACATTCTTCTGCCTAAGATAGCCCAGAATCTCACTGTTCAATAACCAGCCATCAGCAGGACGCTCAGCAATCAATTGTATTTAAAGAGGCTCACGGTGCTAGCAGAACTGAGGACAGAACGTCAATGTGAGAAGCAAGCACTGGCAAGGGTGATGACAACGTTGCGGTAATTGTCGTGGCGATGCTCAATTGCACTGGCTCGCTGATGCTAGCTGGTTGATTAAGATAACGGAGCGGCTGTCACGCACATTTGAGCAGTAAAGTGACTCTCGAGCCAGTGAAACTTCCCCCTTTAGCACCACATGAAACTGAAATGCAAAATTGCTACCAACCCGTATTAGCTCGTTTGATTACAATAGGAGCCGAACCGGGAAATTGGCAAACTTCCCGCATTCCAGGAGCAGGTACATGCCCTCGGAGATGATCGGAGATAATCCGGCCGGAGAACAACTACCAGGCGGCACTCGTAACGTGTTGGAGCCCAGGCAGGGCCGGGCGTCGGTTAACCCCACATCGCTATGCGTAATGCATCAGCGGTTTATAAAGCAGATGGAACGGTGGTAGTGGCCGGTTATGAGCCCGCTGCGCACTGGCTCCAGCGCTCGCTTTACGCCTGCCAATGGCTGCCCACATTCTTAGTGGTATCGGTCGCCGATGTTTGCCGTATTTTGTTGCTCATCGGAGTCTGTGCTCCGATAGATTGCTGGTGGGATATACGGTACTCTGTGATAAGCCATTACGCCTACTCACCCTCTAACGTGCCAGCGAACAAACGCCGAGTTACACAATGGCTTCGATACTATCTTGGTACAACTCCAAGCTCAGTTCGAACCCATTAATCGTTAATGTGGTGTCGACAGCTGCGCTGTTTGGTATTGGCGACGCGGTTGCTCAGTCTCTAGATACGACGCCAACCACCGTCACCCCCTCGGACCTCAAGCCCACTGGGAACCGGTACGACTATGGGCGAACTGCTCGAGCGGCAGCGTACGGAGGAATTGTGTTCGCTCCAATTGTGACAAAGTGGTACCCCATAATTAACAAGATTGTCGACAAACGGCCGGCTATTCAAACTGCCAAACGCGTGGCCGCCGACCAGCTGTTTTTCGCTCCATTCTTAGGGGTGCCGCTATACTTTACTTGCATTGGAGCAATGGAGGGCAAGTCCGCTGCCGAGATCAAACAATCGCTCGAGGAAAAGTACCCGTCTACGCTTATTACAAACTGGAAGGTGTGGCCCGCAGTGCAGTTTGCAAACTTCTGGGTGGTTCCGTTACAATATCGATTGCTAGTGGTCAATGTTGTGTCTATTGCATGGAACACCTATCTATCTCAAAAGAATGCTAGCACATAGGCATTAAGGCATATATATATCTACACAAAGTCAATCGCGTGTGGTCCAGGCTAGTCCCGGTGCCGTCTGCTCGAACAATACCGCTGGCGGGTAGCTTAGCTTAGTTAGTGTTGGCTTTTTTCAAAGGAGTGAAGCTCAGAAAAACTCGTTATCTCCAGCGTGTAGTCGGAAACAGCTTCTAGTTGATAATTTTTAAGTTTGACTCATCATTGAAAGATCAAACTAATACTTACATGGTTGATGGTTACAGCAGAGGGGTGTAGTGAAATTTTGACCTTATACGTCTTTTTACATCCGCAGTAGGGGACCAGAGGCATCCACCGGCGGCCATATGAGGCCAATGCAATGACAGACTCCTTGGCGAGGCACAAACGCACTGATACGCCTTTCTCCTTTCTTCTGTCTCTGTCAGCACCCTTCAATTCCTCGACTCCCTGCCAATTCCAATTGTCGCTTTGTTTTCTGGTTCTCCGCTACTTCTGCTTCTCCCCCGCTGGGTTTTTCTCTCCCCCCCCCCCGCTTCTCCAGCGAATCATCTGCAGCCTAATAAGAGTCATCCCCCGCCGCAGTGAAATAAATATCCCGGACCGATTTTTCACCTCTCCAACAATGAAACGAGCTTTCAGTAACCGACCGATTCGACGGTCGTTTTCGACTGGACGATGCCTAAAGACTTCTGACGATGGATTGAACAGATTCTCGAAGCTTGTGACTCAGCCAAAGTCCCAGGGCGCTTCTCAGGCCATGCTGTACGCCACAGGGTTTGATGACGTGGATCTGAACAAGGCTCAAGTGGGAGTGTCTTCGGTGTGGTGGTCGGGCAACCCGTGCAACAACCACTTGCTGGACCTCAATTTCAGAGTCGCTAAGGGTATCGAGCAGGCCGGGTTGAAGGCGATGCAGTTCAACACCATTGGTGTCAGTGACGGAATCTCAATGGGAACAAAGGGAATGCGATACTCTCTGCAGTCGCGAGAAATCATCGCCGACTCGGTGGAATCGGTCACGTTGGGTCAGCATTACGACGCCAACATTTCCATTCCAGGCTGTGACAAGAACATGCCCGGTGTGCTGATGGCGATGGGCCGAATCAATCGCCCTTCCATCATGCTTTATGGAGGTACCATCCAGCCTGGTCAGTGCTCGTCAGCCCCCGGCGACATTGATATCGTGACTGCGTTCCAGGCTTACGGCCAGTACATTGGCGGCGAGATCAATGAGGACCAGCGAAAGGACATTATTCGCCATGCCTGCCCTGGCTCCGGCGCCTGCGGTGGAATGTATACCGCAAACACCATTGCGTCGGCTGCTGAGGTGATGGGAATGACCCTGCCTGCATCGTCGTCCACCCCGGCGTCGTCGAAGGAAAAGTTCCAGGAATGTATCGATATTGGCCCCGTGATGCGCAACCTGCTGGCAATTGATCTCAAGCCCCGAGACATCATGACCAAGAAGGCGTTTGAGAACGCAATTGCATACACCATTGTCACTGGTGGATCCACCAACGTTGTGCTCCACTTGATTGCCATTGCTCACTCGTGTGGAGTGGAGTTGACCATTGATGACTTCCAGCGCATCTCCAACGACACTCCTCTGCTTGCCGATTTCCGACCTTCTGGAAAGTACGTGATGGCTGACCTGCAACAGTACGGAGGTACTCCAGCTGTCATCAAGTTCCTCATTGCAGAGGGCCTGATTGATGGATCCCAAATGACCGTTATGGGCAAGACTCTGAAGGAGACTGTCGCTCCTTACAAGGACCTTCCTAACGAGCAGCCTATCTTCGCTCCCCTTTCGAAGCCTCTCAAGCCCAATGGACATTTGCAGATTCTGCGTGGATCTCTGGCTCCTGAGGGAGCGGTCGGCAAGATCACTGGAAAGGAGGGAACTGTATTCCAGGGCAAGGCCCGGGTGTTTGATGAAGAGGACCACTTTATCAAGGCACTTGAAAATGGCGAAATCAAAAAGGGTGAAAAGACTGTGGTGATTATTCGATACGAGGGACCCAAGGGAGGACCAGGAATGCCAGAAATGCTCAAGCCTTCGTCAGCTCTCATGGGATACGGACTTGGAAAGGATGTCGCGCTTTTGACTGACGGCCGATTCTCTGGTGGGTCCCACGGATTCATTATTGGACATATTGTGCCCGAAGCCCAGGACGGAGGACCAATTGCGCTGGTTGAAGACGGTGACGAGATTCTGATCGATGCTGATAAGAACATTATTGACTTGTTGGTAGATGAGAAGATTGTGGCTGGACGAAGAGCGCAATGGAAACAGCCTCCTCTTCGATACAACCGAGGTACTCTTTACAAGTACGCCAAACTTGTATCTAACGCCAGTGCTGGATGTGTCACTGATAAATAATGGCACTACCTCAACTCCAGCCTGAGCTTCAGAGCTGCCTGCATTAGCCACTATGCATATGAACTTACGAACTCATGAGTGGCCCGCGGCCTTACTGATATAATAAAATGTGACATGAACTTGGTATATTTTATCCGGGAACTAGCAGAAACTGTGCAGTACCGACCGTCCTCAAGATGTCTTAGATTTGTCTTAGCACTGTCTTAGTTTTCTACCCCAGTCGTGAAGTCCCACTTTATCTCATCGATCCAGCCTTGTAAAAATTTCAGATCATGGATCAAAAGCTAATAGCGGTAGGGGCTAATAAGCAACCCCACGCTTCCGATTGGAGTGGTGAACGGTCTTTACTAGCATTCGGAGCGGGTCGGACGGTCGCATTATGGAATCCGTCTCGCCATTTTGGCGTAGAAGAAACGTTGAAGGGGCATGAGAAGGAGGTCACTGCAGTGAAATTTTGGGACTCTAATACTATCATCTCAGGTGCCGCCGACGGGCTACTGAAAATATGGAAGTCTAATGGCCACAATGTGCATATCAAAGATAGCAGCCCTGGTGGGTTTGCTCTGAGTGCTACTATAGCTCTTCCCAAGACCATTACTGCCCTTGCTCTGTGCCAAGATCAGGATCTGATAGTGGCAGGATGTGCGGACGGAGGGATATCTGTTTTCAAGTTTTCCACGACTGAGCTAGTCCAGAGACTCACCGTCAGTCCTCGATTCTATCCGCAGTGTTTGGCAGTGCATAGCTTTGGTGTCACTGTGCTAATTGCTGCCGGAGGGACACAGAACAAGGTATACCTGTTCGCGGGCTCAGCTGGCCAATGGCAGTTAGAAGCGTCGCTCGATGGCCATGAGAATTGGATTCGAGGATTGGGGTTCAAACAGTCGGGAGAAGACTTGCTGTTGGCTAGTGCGAGCCAGGACAAATATATTCGACTATGGCGAATCCACCGCGGAACCGCTGACACTGTTACTGCTAGAACTGCGGAGGTCGACGAGCTGGATCTGGAGCTGACCAACAAGCCCTATTTATTGGACGAGGGGCGGATTTCAGTCATGTTCGAGGCTCTTTTGATGGGCCATGACGACTGGATCCTGTCTATTCAATGGCATCCCAGTCGGCTCGAATTGCTGTCATCGTCAGCTGACACATCGGTGCTAGTCTGGCAGCCTGACAGCAATTCAGGAGTATGGGTGTACTCTACTCGGCTTGGAGATGTGAGCATCAAGGGTGCAAGCACCGCCACTGGTGCTTCGGGCGGGTTCTGGTCGGCGCTGTGGCTCGACCGCAAGGTCGCAGCGGTTGGTAAGACTGGATCTTGGCGGCTCTGGAACGAGAGTACGTGGGACCCAATTGTGGGTATCTCAGGGCATACCAAGAGCGTGCCAGACCTCAGCTGGAACGATGATGGGTCTTACTTACTCACTGCCTCGCTAGACCAAACCACTCGACTGTTTTCACAATGGGAAGGAAAGTGGTGGCATGAGCTGAGTCGGCCCCAGATCCATGGGTATGACATGATTGCGGTGAAGACAATTGACGGCCAGTCGTTTGTTAGTGGAGGCGACGAGAAGACACTGCGAGTTTTTAGGGAGCCTAGGGCCATTGCTTGTTTGCTGAACAATGTCAGTGGAGTCAGCATTGGCAGTGAAGATGGGCTGGCCGACTCGGCCATGGTGCCCGCCCTCAGCTTGTCAAACAAGCAGCAGAGTGACCAAGGCGCAGCCGCAAATGCCGAAGAAGATGACGATGATGGTGAGGATAGTGAGCAAATGCCTCAGGAATCCGTGGTAGACGTACTGTCGTCTCTTACCCATCCCCCTCTGGAGGACAACCTGCAAAGACACACATTGTGGCCGGAAATCGATAAGCTATACGGGCACGGATACGAGATTTCGTCTATTGATGTATCGCCAGATAAGAGCGTTGTTGCGACGTGCTGCCGGGCCAACGCTGAAACTCACGCCGTAATTAGGCTCTATGACACGACTACCTGGGACCAATTGCCGGACCCTCTGGCGTATCATACATTGACCATTACCAGGCTGCGATTTTCTCCCAACAGTCGGTATCTGCTCAGCGTTTCACGAGACCGGACCCTGTCCATCTGGGAAAGAGATCCTAATGCTGGTAGCGGCCAATCCGGGTTTAAACTTGCATTTGATGACCCTAAGGCCCACTCCAGAATCATCTGGGACTGTAGTTGGCTGCCAACGTCGGATGCATTTGTGACTGCTGGCAGAGACAAAACAATCAAGCTCTGGCGGTACCGAGAAGGAAGCTGGCAGATTGTGTGCACGACCAAGCTCCAGGCAGCAGTCACTGCAATCGACGTGAGCCCCAGCAATGTCATTGCAGCCGGGATGGAAGAGGGGCAGATTGAAATGTACAGAGTCCTTGGCGACTCTCTCGAGCACGTGCATTCAGTCGGTTCTGCAATCACCCCTGATCTTCGAGTACTGAGAGTACAATGGCGGCCGCATTCAGACGAGTTTGCAGTGTCGAGTGAGGACTCGTCTGTCAGAATATATACCGCCGGGAAAGACTAGGCGATCGTGTAAGTACATTCTACTCAATTGCTGCTCCTGTAACGATATTACCTCACCCCGATTTCTAGTTCACCTACCATCTACTTTACTCCACTACCGTCCCGTCCACTACCGTCCACTCCCAACTCCTCCCCGTCTATCGTTTATCAGCCCACTCCCCGCATTTTCCCCGGCCCGATTTTTCACTCCAGCTGATCTCCGATCACCTGTTTCTGGTCGCTTTCACGCCTGATGTTGAGATTCGGGCAGTCAAAACTGCGATTGGCTCGACTGAGCCGGCCATACTCAATGCTCAATCGACTCTCTGAATCGTCGTCTCCCTATTTAAAGGGCCACCAGTCGAACCCGGTGGCCTGGCAGATGTGGGACGAGGAAGGACTCAAGCTAGCAACCAAAGAGAACAAACCGAGTAAGTGACGGACAGGGACGTGTAGAGACTGATCCCGGAGCTAGCAAGAGTAGCAGCTGGTAGCGACGGCCGGGTCTGGGTCATGGGTGGATATGGATCCAGCTAACTAGTCTTTCTATCTATTGGCTATCATACCTGTCATTGGTGCCATGTGATGAACAAGGAATCGTTCTCTAACGACTCGATTGCAAAGCTATTGAACGACAACTTTGTCCCCATCAAGGTCGACAAGGAAGAGCGCCCGGACGTGGATGCGGTATACATGATGTATTTGCAGGCCATTTCTGGTCATGGCGGGTGGCCGCTGAATGTGTTTCTGACTCCAGACACCTTGGAACCGATCTTTGGAGGCACATACTGGGCAGGGCCCGGAATCCAGGGCCGAAGCGCAAAGTTCGAGGACGTGCTGAGAGGGGTCATTGATGTGTGGAATTCGGATAACGAAAAGGCGAGAAAGAGTGCAAAGTCGGTGGCTGACCAATTGCGAAATCTGGTGAAGCAGCAGAGCGAGGCAGAATCTACCACTTTCACTCACGGATTGCTGGACGACGTTGCCAGCCATTTCACGTCAGTGTTTGATTCGCGAAACGGAGGGTTCTCCCACGCACCCAAGTTCCCAATGCCCCATGTGCTGTCTTTTATGCTGCGATACCGCCCGGATGAAGGATCCGAATCGGCGTCTGCAACCGCAGGGCAATCAGCAACTTCAGCATCACCCGAATCTGGTGCCGAATCATCAAAAAACTCACCCAGCAGTACCCGCACGTTGGCTGATAAGGCTTCGTTCACATTGCAGCAAATCGGTAAAGGCGGGATCAAAGACCAAGTTGGTAATGGGTTTGCTCGATACTCGGTTACCGAGGACTGGCAGCTTCCTCACTTTGAGAAGATGCTCTACGACCAGGCCCTTCTGCTCAATGCTTACCTCGACGTCTATGCTTACAATGGGGCTCCATTTTCTAAGGCATATGCGGAAGACATTATTGAATTTCTCACAAAGGGATCGCTGGCGAGCCTCGAGGGCGCATTCTTTTCTGCTCAAGATGCCGACTCACTAGCTGCTCACGGCCACCATGCTGAGGGTGCCTTCTACGTGTGGGGTTACGACGAATTCTTCGCTGCACTTGGTGGCCACAGCCTTGAAAACGACATGGCAGCAATGTTCTGGGGTGTCAAAGAGTATGGGAATGTGAACCCAGACTTTGATATCCAGAACGAGCTTCGCCTTCAGAACGTTCTGTATGAAGCAGAGTCAGCCGAGGACGTTGCCAAAATGTTCGGGACGAATGCTGCCAAAGTGTGTCAAGTGATTGAACGCAGTCGACCCAAACTTCGCCAGTACCGAGATGCGAACCGCCAACCACCAGATATCGATGAAAAGATTGTCACTTGTTGGAATGGTCTGGCAATTGGTGCCCTCGCAAGGTCTGCACACGTAATTGGCCACCCCACTGCCCTGGATGCTGCTGAGAAGTGTGCTGCGTTTGTGAAGGACAACATGTTTGACTCAAAGAGCCAGACCCTGCGTCGAGTATACGGGTCCGATACCAACGGCATGAATGAGGACTACGCTTATCTGATCTCAGGACTGCTTGACTTGTATGAGGCCACATTCAACTCCAGCTATCTGGAATGGGCACGACAGCTGCAGAACACTCAACTGCGCCTGTTCTGGGACAAGGAGAACGGAGGGTTCTTCTCTGCCGAAGAGGAAAACGCTACCGAGCTCATGTTCCGTCCCAAGGCTGGATTCGACGGTGCCGAGCCATCTTCAAACGGAGTTTCGTCAGCAAACTTATACCGGCTCTACGGGTTACTGGCGGACCCCGAATACGAGTCTCGGGCTGAAGACTTGCTCAATTGCTTTGGCAAAGACCTTGCTGCCCAGCCTTTTGGGTACTGCTCAATGCTTGGGGCGGTAATTGCACGAATGAATGGCATGGAGACGGTAGTGTTGGTAGGAAACGATGACGGGCAAAAGCTAGCCGCCACACTGGCCAAAGTTCGAGCGGAAGGGCGCCCTAATATCACCATCACCAAACTGGACGACGTGTCAATTGGATTTTTTAGAGGTCTTGAAGACACTGTTTATGGGGACCTTTATGATAAGCATGCCAATGGGGAACTCAAAGGATTTGTTTGTAAAGATCGAGCCTGTCAGCCACTAGCTTAGGCCCGTATATATACTAAATTATTTTCTTTCCTATCCTTCTTCCTCTCACTTTTAGATTGGGTGTCGGCGGGGGTGCCCATACTAGATTCTCCAAGTACTCAACCAGTTGAGATAATTGTAGTCAGAGGGCTCGCCCGTCATTCCAAAACTGATAGGAGCAAACACGACGAAAATGCCAATGGTGACTACGTACAATACCGCGTACACAGTGGCGGCCACGTACCTGTTGGTCCATTTAGTGGTGGTGTAGTCCACCAAGAACCCAAAAGTCAGCACCGCAAAGTACAGAGCAGGCAGGTAATGATGGACGTAGGTAACTCGAGCCATTACTAAGAATGGCAAAAAGTGCAAAAACCATCCAATGGCAGGAATGACCCCGGCCATGGCGTAATGCTCAAGCTGCGCCGGGGTGAAATCCTTGTACTGTCGCTGCCACCGGCAAATGTATACAAATGTCAGAGCGCCAAACGCAATCAGGCCGGCACTGGACAGCCAAGTGGTAGTAGGATGTCCCAGAAGGAAGTATCGCACATTCTCAGCCCCCCATCCGCACAGGCGCAGTCCAACGTGAAGAGTTGGCCATTCCCACGCCTTGGAAGCCAAGTCATCCTGCTTGTCGGGGTCAGGGACGAGGGCATTGTTGGATGCCATCATGGCAAAGTTGAGCTGGATAAAGTCCCGCAAGAACGAGGACTTGGGAAGCTTTCGGTCTTCGGGCTCCTCAAGCCGCTCGTGCTCGTGGAACTCAACGTTCCACCATGTCTTCTTGTCGCGCTTGGACGCCTTGGGGTCACATGTGACCTCGCCCTGCCGGAAACCCCAGTGGGGGAGGTTGTTGCCCTCGCCGGCCAGGTAGCAGTTCAAGACTTGGTTCCTTAGACGCACTGTTGTTGACAGGGGGTGTACGCGGGACTTGTTTTCATTGGTTCCAACGTTCTCTACAATTTCGACAATCCAATTGTCCTTTTCGTCGCCAATTGAAATGTTACCGTAGCACGAGACCTCCCATTTTCCTCGAGTCACTGGGGCAGCAATTTCGTGACTGTGGAGATTGCGGCCAGTCGAAGGGTGCATGAACCGGATAGCATCGCCATCTTCGAGGAATCGAAGAGGCTCGTCGGCCGAGTAAAACTCGTCATATCGCGCGTGCTCAATCAGCCACTCGTTGTTACCGTCCTTGTGGTGGTAAGTAGTAACCTGTTGCTGCTCGGATCCCTCTGGGAACGTCTGGATGTGGGAATGGAGGAGGCCGCCATTGAGACCCTGGTTTTTGAGGGTGATTCGAGAGCCAAACGCCACATCGAGAGGGCCGCCCCCGAGCTCAGATCCAATCAAGTTCGCCTGGAACAACGAGCTCATGTTGGCATCCCCGGGTCCAGAGTGGGTGAGGATAGCAAAGTGGATGCGGAAGCACAGCGCGAATACCAGGAACGGGATGATGATGAGATTGACGCCTCGCGCCGCCCAGTGGGCAACGTAGGTGGTGATGGGCATCTTGCGGTCACCAAACTTGATCCACAAGTCAGTGACAGTGTAGACACCCACGACCGAGGTGACGAAGAGTCCGACCATCTTGACTGAGCACACACATCCAATTGAGAGGCCAGTGATGAAGATCCACGCCCACCATTCCTTAGAAAAGGACTTGTTCTGGTACTTGTGGAACTGGGTCAGGGAGAAAAAGGTCGAAAAGGTGAAAAACGCGAGCATAGAGTCCAGAAGAATGAGCTTTCCAAGTGCAATGTACGAAGTCTCCAGCAGCATCATCAGCGTCACTAACCACACCGCCTTGATGGACAAGCCCAAGTTCTTTGCCGTGAAGTAAGCCAGAGGCACGCACCCAGCAGAGAACACAGCATTGAAGATTCGCATAGACGTGAAGTCAACGTACTCAGGGTACTCTTGGCCCGACTCGAACCCAAACGACCCATTGTAGCCGGCAATGTACCCCGACAGTCCCACCAGCATTTTGCCCAATGGCGGGTGCACGTCAAAGTAGTACTCGCGCTTGAGGTAGTACGAGCCGAACTTACCAAAATGGGCCTCATCCCACGTCACAATGTGCGACTTGCCGACTTGGTAAAGACGGGTGAAGAACGAGAGCGCGGTGAAGATAATTGGGGCCGCGACGGCCTCAAACTGGCGCAGACCAGACTGCGACTCGGACGCGGACGCGGCACGCTCGTCAGACGACACAGCAGACGACGCAGTTTTCTTGTCGTCAGACTCTCCGGCTCGTCGGCGAAGACCAGCCTCGCTTCGGTGAGCAGACAGCCCACTGGCAGACATTGTAGGTCAAGTCTTTGTTCAGGGTGATGCGAGTAGAAGCTTAGTTGTCGCTTAACAAATGCTGAGCTGTTATATTAGCTGGCGATTTGGGCTCAGCCGCGTCGGTCCTTC
This sequence comes from Blastobotrys peoriensis, assembly GCA_003705735.3. NCBI lineage: Eukaryota > Fungi > Ascomycota > Dipodascomycetes > Dipodascales > Trichomonascaceae > Blastobotrys > Blastobotrys peoriensis. Next base: position 64,692 of record PPJJ03000013.1, on the reverse strand, counting down.
GGCACGCGCGTGGGTGAAATAAGGTTGGGCACTAGGGCGGGATGGGGGAGGGGAACGTGGCGGGACGGGCACAGGCAATTGCAGAGTGCAGGCGTGGTGTAGTAGAGGCAGTATTTCCCCAGACCGGGCCAAAGTTCCGCCAGGGTCCTGTCAAATGCCGGGTTCGCAGAGTCAGCCGTGCCGCGTGTCGCGCGTCGCGATGCGATGTATGTGACGCACGGCGATCTGAGTCAGCGCGGTGTCAGCGGTGCAGTGGATCCGTGTCAGCAGGGCCTGAGTCGGTGTCAGCAGAGGCAGGCCGCGGGGGAGCATGCTTAGTTGGCGACCACACCGGGGCCGACTCTAGGCCGACTCTGGAGGCCGGGTTCGCAAGAACCGCTATGTGAGCATTCTGAGCCTGCAGTCCACCATTGGTCGTCATTGGCCTCCCTCTTTCAGCCTGTGGTCAGTGCTTAGAATGCTCGAGGTGGTGAAATTTTATTAGTCATCATTGCGGGATGCTTACTTCTTTCACCTTTCACAGACACAGACGGCCCTGATACGATCTAATCACGATTGGTAGCTATTAGGGGACTATCAGGGGATTCTTAGGAGAGACTGTGCTGGAGGAGTGAAAGACACGACAGTTTTGCGGGGCTGAAAGCGGTAGATTGGACTGTCGTCAGCTCTACTCGCCAAGAGGACTGCACCGCAAGTGGCCGACATGGACACTGGTGAAGCAGACCTGCTTCAGGCTTCAGATGTCGGGCAACTAACTTACCCTCTAAGCTCGGCAAATGCCCCAGAATATCGAACGCCGGATCCTGATGGCGATTTGGAGTCGGAACTGGTGGCCAAGTCAGTGATCCAGGGAGAGGGAACTGCAAAAGTTCGACCGTTCCAGCTGGTCAAGTTCACAATCTACGAAACCAAGTCATGCATATACGTTGTGGGATCGAACGCTCGAGAGTCGCGATTTCGGATGCTCGAAATTGATATCACCGTTCCCCCTACTGAGCTCGAGCTCCGTGAAACGCTGCCGCCATGTACGCGATCCGAGATCATGGAGGTCCTGGCGACTCTCGAAAAGACCTCGAAAGCTGCGGGTGGCCTCGCCAAGCGTCTGACTGCCTGTGGGATTGTGGGGTTTATTCGATTCACCGAGGGGTACTACATGTGCGTTATCACTAAGCGCAGTGCAGTGGCGCTGATTGGCGGCCATTATATATATCACATTGATGGCACTGAGCTCATCCCAGTGGCTCACAGCTCGACGTTTAAACAGCCAGACAGGCGCTCCCAGGAAGGGCGACTGCTGAGTACGTTTCTTAACCTGGACCTGTCGCGGACCTTTTACATTTCATACACCTATGACATTACACATACGCTTCAGCACAATTTGACTGCCGAGAAGCTCAGGGCAATGGCACTCCAGCCGCCAGACGATTTGGCCGGGTATAACGAAATGTTTGTGTGGAACCATTCGCTACTTCAGCCGGCACTGTCGAATTTTGAAGCTACGATGGACTGGTGCTTGCCAATTATCCACGGCTTTATTGATCAGGCTAAGATCTCGGTCTCAGGACGGACCGTTCTAGTCGCAATCATTGCGCGACGGTCACACTACTTTGCTGGCGCGCGATTCCTCAAACGAGGCGCAAACGACCAAGGCCGGGTTGCAAATGAGGTAGAAACTGAGCAAATTGTGACCGACCTGCTTACGACATCCTTCCACGACTCTCGCGACGGTATTTTCAATAGCCCTCGGTACACTTCCTATGTCCAACATCGCGGAAGCATTCCGCTGTTTTGGTCTCAGGACGTGAGCAACATGTCGCCTAAACCTCCTATCGAGCTCAATGCCGTTGACCCTTTCTACTCGGCTGCTGGCCTGCACTTCAGCGACCTCTTCCAGCGCTACGGCAACCCGGTGCTGGTCCTGAACCTCATCAAGCAGAAAGAAAAGGTGCCGCGAGAGTCCAAGCTGCTAAAGGAGTACACTGCTTGTGTTGACTATTTGAACCAATTCCTACCGAAGCAAAATAAGATTAGGTATACTGCATGGGACATGAGCAGGGCGTCAAAGGGCCGAAATCAAGAGGTGATCAAGTTTCTCGAGCGATACGCTGACGAGACGCTTCAGACTACAGGCTTTTTCCACAATGGCAAAAATCTGTCTGGAATGAGAATCCAGGATGGAATTTGCCGAACAAACTGCATTGACTGCCTCGACCGTACCAACGCTGCGCAATTCGTCATTGGAAAGCGCGCCCTAGGGTACCAATTACAAGCTTTGGGCATTATCGACTCGCCGAATATTGAATATGACTCTGACGCGGTCAATTTGTTGACCGAAATGTTCCACGACCACGGAGACACGATTGCACTGCAGTACGGAGGGTCGCACCTTGTCAATACCATGGAAACGTACCGGAAAATCAATCAGTGGTCGTCCCACTCTCGTGATATGATTGAGAGCATTCGTCGGTTTTATTCCAACTCGTTTGTCGACTCTCAGCGCCAGGATGCAATCAATATCTTTCTTGGCAACTATGTGTGGGAAAAGGGCCAGCCATTGCTATGGGACTTGCCCACCGACTTTTATTTGCATAACAGCTTGGCGCGAAAGTACCGTCGAAGCTATATTTATTGGTGGGTTGGGGACAATTTGAAGTCAGAGCATGACCGAATCCAGGACCAGCTAGTTAAGGTCCCCGTAGAGGACCAGGAACCGCTTGTCGCGTATCCCGGGTTTGTGGACAATTACTGGAACGAGTTTTACCGCCCTCGGTTGCTCACGTCGTTCCACATCGCATTTGCGTTCAACGTCAATTCTACCCTTCGGTATATACCCAGTGGACGCACAAAGTACGAGCTGCAGTACATTTCCCCATTCCAGTCCCGCAAGCAGGAGCGCCGCGAAGAGGGTACCAAGAGACAACCCACCGAGCGCGCCGTTAGTGCGTCTTCGATTCGCCGAGAAGCGCTGCGACGGGCCACTGGTCTCTACCGAAAGCCCAGTTTCCAGCGGTTGATTGGCGAAAAGCTCACTAACCGGCTTCTGGCAGAGAACGACGTGGTCGTGGATCACGACTCCAGTGACCTCAGCAGTATAAGGGCGCTACAGGAAAAATTGAGCGGGTTTTTGAGTCCTCCAGAAGCATTGACACCAAATGTGTCGGAGGAAAAGGAGTATGAGCAGCTATTGGACCAAGCGTCATTCGACAGCGACTACGAAGTGTACCGGGCAGCGGTTTCTGCCGACGACATCATGACGTCTTTGAGCATTAGCGACAATGACTATCGTCAATATCAAGAGCATCACGACTTGTCTCGGTTAGAGTTGCCCAGCATTCCAGTTGACGACACCAATTCCAACTACGACTACTATCAGGAATGGCTATCATATTAGCGGCATGACTAGAGACTTTTGGAAGATGAATTCCAGCCATGGGATCCAACAATCGTGCTAATTGCATCTGTAGCGGTGTAGGGGTTAGCTTGTAATGTATTGCGTTGGCTCATTTCTTCATAATCTTGGTGGCATTCTTCACTCCCTCTTCAGGCGATAGAGTTTCGGCTTGCTTAATTGCTTTGGATAGTTTCAAAATCACAGTCGGGTCGTCGGCGTGAATCCACACCTTACCGTTCATTCCAATGGCAATTTCGTATGGCGTAAGCTCACCTAGTGCTGTCAGGACAGCAGACCCTTTCACCAGCAGACTCCGGGCGTAACCAAGACTGACGTCAAATACATTGCCGCCCTTGAGCTCGCCAAACCCAGCAGATTTGCCGGTGGCCGAGTCATAGCATTCCATTTCTGCCTCAATATCTCTCTCCGCCGACGAGATTCGGCCATACACTAGCGAGCCCACGGGCAGATTGGGCCGGTTCTTTTTCGATGCGTTTTCAAATGCAAATTGGTCCAATCGGACGCCAGCGGAGTAGTCCTGTAACAGCACTTTGAATCCCTCGCTGTGTTTCTGAGCAATGACCCCGATTACATTGTCCCTCAATGCTGGCACATAGCGTCTTCCATTTGATTCGACATAGACAATCTCCGTCCCCCGTTTCTTTTTGGTTTCAACAATGCCCGCTGTAATTGGTCTTGGGTCAGACAAGGGCACTTTGTACATTCCAGGTCCTAGAGCGGCATCCTTGTCCACTGGCAGCACATCACCAGGTAGTACTACCGACATTATGCGATAAGGTTGATTTGGGTTGATTTCGGTTGATTTTGGTTGATTTTTCACGATAAAAGTTTAGGCGCAGCCCCACGCACCGCCACAGCAATCTACACCGCCACAGATCGAGATCCGGACTACGGACGACTAACAATAGACGACATATGGTAGGCTACTGAATTACTGGTCGGGGATGTTTGGACGCTAGGATAACTCGCCCGTTCTACTGGACCAAGTACGCCCTGTGTCTAGCCTTTTTACTTTGCAATTGCTCTCTTGGCATACATCAGTTCAAGGCATCTCGGGCCCAGGTAGGAAGGACAAACGACGCTCGGTGAATGTCCTTGTTGTAGTACCGGTTGAGCTTAGCCTCTTCTTCATCGGACCAGGTTCGCAATGGCTCCTTGACCTTAGCATTGGCGTCCTTGGAGCAGACCATGAACCCAATTTGCCCGGATGGGTAAGTGGGAATGGTGGTGAAGGCGTACTCGGCGACGGGGAACACGCTCTTGCATGCAGCCTTGAGGTCCTTGATGATCTTCAAGTGGAGCCAGATTGACTCGGCCTGGGTGGTGATAACTCCCTTGTCGGTCAGCGCGTCCCGAAGCAACTCAAAGTACGGCTTCTGGAACAGCGACGCAGCGGGTCCTTCGGGGTCCGACGAGTCGGTAATGATCACATCAAAAGTGTTGCGGTACTCCTGGAGGAACTTGAATCCGTCACCGATATGGACCTTGACCTTAGGGTGCTGGAACCCGACGGCCATCGACGGCAAGTACTTCTTTGAAACTCGAATCACAGACTCGTCAATGTCACACAGCACCGCCTGCTCGATTCCGGTATGCTTCACCACCTCTCTAAGGACTCCACCGTCACCCCCGCCAATCACCAGCACCTTCTTGGGGTTAGGGTGGGAGTTCATAGCCAAATGAGTGATCATTTCCTGGTAAGAGAATTCATCCCGCTCAGTGGCCTGAATAGCTCCGTCCAGAACCAAAACATTGCCGTAGTCAGAAGACTCAAACACCAAGACCTAGTTAGACCTAATCAGAGCCCAGCGGCTTCCTGCAATGTGTAGCACTTACATCTTGATACTTTGACTTTTCGGTATGGAGGACCTGGTTCACTCGAAGAGACATAGCCTGGCCGGGCCACATGGTCTCGGAGATTTCTCGGAACCATCCGTCCTTAATTGTGTTGTGCTTGAGTTCTTCAGTCATTGTACAAGGCAGTTGGTGAATGAGATCTAAAAAAAAAATTAGGTGAAAGGAGATTTGCCGCGCGAGGTGCGGCGAGAAGCAAGAGGGAGAAGGAGAGAGAGTACGGGGATTGATTACTGTATACTGTATACTTAAAAGGGCAGTAGGCAATAATTGCGACGGGCGCGGAAGAGTGGTGAATGTTATTGTGGACGCAACTGGGTAATGCAGCGATTGAGCCGGCATTTGACCAGTAAAGCCACTTCTGCCCCCCCACGCCGCCGAGGTGCTGGGATATCCGCGTCCTCCCTGGGTTAGGGTTGGTCCCCGGGTTTGTGGGTTAGGGTTTTGAAGTGGCCTTTAGATAGCAATCAGGGTCAGTGTGTTTCACTTTATCAAACACAGGCCTCTCATGTTTAGGGATCGAACTAACTTGTACGTTTCGTACAGGCAGTCTTATGCCCATCATCCGCAGTACTCTACGGCTACAGCGTCTGTGCCGGAGGAGCAGCAGGGTTTGATAGGAGCGGCGACTAATGATGATGACATGACTGCAATTGAGATGGACGCGCTTCCACCGAGCTGGATGGACCTTTCGGATGAAGTGGACGAGGAATTGAGCGAGATCCAGCGGTTAGTAAACCAGCTTGAATCGCTGCATCGGAAAAATGCATTACCCGGGTTCGACGACCGAACCGAGGATGAATTGAAGATAGAAAAGCTAACTTACGACATCACCCAGCGACTGCATTCGTGTCAGAGGATCATGAAACGATTCGACCAAATGTCGCAAAGCCCAGCGACCTCGGCCGAAGCCAAAATGTCTGCCAACATGCGGATCTCTTTGGCCACTCGAATCCAGGAGAAGTCGACAACGTTTCGAAAAATGCAGTCCGGGTACCTCAAGTCGCTCCGCAATGATGTATTTCCTTCACAATCGCCGTCTCCAAGTCCATACCTTGTCGGAACCGGGTCAGGGCCGTCGGGGTCTGGAGGTGATGGGTCTTATGATCCAGTGCTTGATGACGAGCTTGATGTGGCTCTTTCAGAGCGCACGCTGGCCCAATCCCAATCGACTCAACTGCATGCTCCCAACGAGACGGTTCGACAGCGGGAAGGCGAAATCACCAAGATCGCCCAGTCTATTCTCGAACTGGCAGACATTTTCAAGGACTTGCAAACGATGGTGATCGATCAAGGCACCCTTCTTGATCGAATTGACTACAACATTGAGACTATGCATACCGAGGTCAAACGAGCCGACAAGGAACTGGTCCAGGCTACCCACTACCAGAAGCGGACCCAGAAATGTAAAATCATTCTGCTGCTGTGCCTGATTGTCTTGGGACTCTTTATTGTGCTCCTCATGAAGCCCAGACGAGGGTCGAGCTCACCGCCTCCAGCACCGGCGCCCCCAGTCACTCCGCCCAGCGGCGGTGATACTGCCGCCCCTGATAGACCCAGCATTCCTCACGGCGATAATAGCTGAACTAACTGAACTAACTAGCATCTTCCATTTGGCGGAATTGGTGCCTGTTATGCATCAAAATCATTACTTGGCCTAGGCCTCCATTAATCGTTACTTGGCGTGGACATACTTCTTGATCATTGGCCCGGTACTGTCACTAGTTACTTGGACCGGGACTCCAGCGTCCCCAATAGCAGCCGGAAAGAGCTGTTGTTTCCCACGACACTGTCAATGACTTGAGCCGCTTCTTCGGTGGCCCAACTGTCTGGTCGCGATACAATGAGCTTGGAAGTCAAAAACTGTGCCAGCTCGGTCTTTGGCAACAAATTTTGGTCAAAAACCTCTTTCAAAACCGAGGTAGTGATTTCTGACTTGGCAGTGACAAGCTGATCCAGGATTGCAAAAGCGACGTCATTGCCTCCGTCAATTGCGGCAAATGCCCGCACAAACTCCCGCAGTAGCTGTGGCTCCACATCTGCAGCGGAACCGCCTCCGTAGTAGTCTATGGCCAGGGCGTACTCTTTTGATACGTCCTGCTGGAGCCTCAGACGGCCCATTGCACCGATATAGTGGCGATAATTTGGCTGGCCAACGCGGATTAATGGCCGCAGATAGTATGCAATTGTTCTGTCAGTGCTTGTCGAGTTTTCGATTTCAGACTTCATCCACCACCAAGGCAAGTTTGCTATTTCTGTGGCGGCGGGCCCTGTCTTGAACGGCATCTTACTCAAAATTTGTTCAGAGACTAGTTCCGGTATTGAACTGCTCGACTGCACCGCCCCCAGTTCAGGTGCTGCTGATTCAACGTGCCCTGTTGGTTCGGCAGCTGCTGGGCCCGTCAGGCCCTGTCTCAGGCCTAAAGTGCGGTAGATGCCGGCGGAATTCCCTAGTAATGCACAATAAAGTAAGCACTGGTCGCAGGCCTCAACTGTCAATGCTGACTCGTCTTCAAACCGCCTCAATAGACCAAACATCTGTGCGGTTGTGTCCACTGCTGAGGATTGGGATTGAGCAGAAGCCTTCACCAAGGCCGTGATGAATTCAGGCTGGCAAGTCGCGAAAATATCGGAAGAAAACTGTGAGCTCGATGCAACGCTCAGAATTGAGTACACTTCTGCAGTGGTGCGAGCGTACGCTAGCAGTAGTCGAATTGCTACTGGGGGCACATGAGCCGAGGTGAAGACGGTATTGTACTTGATCAACCTTGACTTGACGTGCGACATAAACTTCTCCGTTACTGCTGGGGTTTCGACGTTGAGGTCTGCTTGGATCGCCAGTGCCCACCGCCTGAAAGTTTCGGTGAGTGCGGCAATTGACGCAGGCGACGGCACGATCTGCCGCGAGATCATATCATGCATTATTCCGTTGGCCAAATCTACCGGGCCCGATTGGACTGCGAGTGCAAACGTCATGTCGGCCAATTCCGACGCGGCACCATCCCATTCTCGAGGGCAAAATGTGTCGGTATACAGCGTAACCAGCTCGCGATAGGCACTCACGTCGGCGTAGTCGTTGGGCAAGAAGGGCGCCAATCGGGGCGACGCTCCATTTGCCTCGGAGCGCTGAGAGGTAAACGCAGACTTTGGAATGACCTGAATTGCTCGGTCCAAGATCGCCCGCACCAACCGATGGGACTCCCGAGCGCCAAAATCCCGGCCATCAAATCCTGTGAGCATAAATGACGCAATTACGTCGGCCATACTTGGCATTGTGTCAGTACCGGCTCGACTAATCATATATTCTAGAGACTCAATGACCCATCGTCGGTCTAGTCCAGACACTGTAGAAGTAGTACCATGCGTTGGCAAATGGCCCGAAATAACAGTTTCCACTCGCTGAGGCGTCAATTGAGTCCTCAATAATGCATCCAGCTTAGACTTGAGTTCAGGAGCCACTGCTGCGCCGCTAGATTTGGGTTTGATGACCTCGCGGGACCGAATCGCCGCCGACACCCGTGACACAAGGTCCTTGGATTGATCAGATATTGACTGTGATTCGGGATTGATCTTCCTTAGGCTCTTGATTCGGTCAACAAACGGCTCGTCCAGTGATTTTGTCGCCAGAATCTGTCTGAACGCTGTGTACTCGTCAATCTGGTTGTATGGTCCGTAAGGCACAGTCAAGCGCTTCTTGGGCGGGGACTTTTGCGCAGGCGTAGCACTGTCAGGTGGTGAGGTCGATGCGGTCCTCATCTGAGGCCTGACTGCCCTAGCTCCATCTCTAAGCAGCCTCCTCTTCAGTCCTGACATGATCTCATTGCAACCAGGCCGGATCAAGCGAGAACTGAAATTTCACCCTTCAGCCGCGCTGTGTCAGATATGAGACACTGTAAATCTGTATGTTCGGGGGGGGACGCCGCCAATGGCTGCCAGCCGTGGCAACTGTGAGGGAGATGGGGCCATGGTTAGGTGTGACTAAATATTGTGATGGTCTTCTGCTTGAGTTACTTTTTAGATCAATTGTGCAAGTGGTTCTCTGACGTTAGCTTGGGCCAGTAGTACCCGAGTCTCACTTTGACCCGCATGCAAGTACTCAATACTTCTCCAAATGCGGGCCCATACAAATTCAATAATCACAAGGAAACAATTCTTTTATCGTCAAAGTCTATATCTTAGCAGTCTAGTCTAAAGCGGCTACTTCAAAATTCACTCTAAGCTCACTCTGTTATAAGGCCAGTAATTGCCCTGTTGAACTGTGCCAGAAGATAACGTCAATTGCGCCAATTGGCTAGTCATTAGTCATTAGTCGTACATCATTAGAGACTGCCGCCCGGAGGGTCGCCCGGAGCTTTGCGAGAAATGTTATAAGGGCTGTCGTTGGTTGCAAATGCGGCAGGCATGCCTCCCTTAGCCTTTTGCTGTTGGGAGACTTGAGACCGTCGCTGTTGCTTTGGCCGGTCACTGCCTCGAACCTGGAAATCTGGGTTCGAATCCAACACATTGGCTCGCTGTCGGCGACTCGAGTCAGGGGAGTTGGACTGAGGGGGAGTTGAATATGGCAAAGACCCCTGGAAAGACCCCTGGGATCCTAGCGATCCCTGAGACTGCTGTTGCCGGTAGCTAGGTGCGGGATAGGACTGCCCCTGGTAGGAGGCCTGAGGATAGTTCTGGATTCCTTGGGTCTCAGACTCCGGCGCTGCCTGATAAGTCTGGTGAGTAGAGTATGGGTTCTGGGCATACGCACTCTGAGTCGAGTAAGGATTCTGCGAGTACGGGTTCGCAGTTTGGTAAGCATCTTGAGGCTGCCCAGAGTATGAATGCTGTTGCTGGTAGTGCTGCTGGTCATAACCGTACCGGCTGTTATCAACCTGGGCGCTTGACTGGGCTCGGTGGGGATTGCTGTCGTCCACAATTTCAGCGCTGTAAGGAGTAGGGCCCTCAGTAAAGTACTGTTTCGACTGTCGAGGAGCTGGCGACATTCGTACCACCGGCGGTCGCTCGTACAGGCCCGAGCCAACAGGCTCGCTGTACTGTTGTTGCTGCTGTGCAGCCTGAGTCTGAGCCTGGTTCCATTGCATTCGAGGAGGAATGTACTCATTTGAGGCAGCGCCCGCTCCAGAGGCCCCGGCAGCAGCAGCTCCAGCACCGGCCGCTCCGGCAGCGGCGGCTTCTGCTTCGGCCTGGTAGTTGGCTGATTCCTGGTACCCGGCAGGGTCTGGAATATTGTATGGACGGGGCCCACTGGGCTTTCGGTTGGTCTGTCGATCCGGTCGCAGACGAGGAATTGGGACCACGTTGGGGCCATAGTCGTCGGGGCTGCGATCGTCGCCACCAATGTATGAGCCCGCAGCTGGCACATTGGCTCCAGCAATAGAGCCATTGTCGGTTTCGGCACCGGATGCGTTAGTTCGAATTGAGCCCCGACCGGCGTTTCCTCGGTAAGCCCTGCTTGCGGCCTGGTCATACGAATCAGAGTATGGTGGCTCGGTGGGAGCGGGGGTCTCATACGTATCAGGCATCACAAATGAATTGTTGTTATGGCCCTCTTCATAGTTGCCAGCGCCTGGGGCTCCAGACTGGTTAGTAGAGGGTGAGGTCTCGTACTTGAGCTCATGAAGGTTTGGCGGGCCGGTAGTCGTCTTGAACGAACCTGGGCCGTACCCGGTCTGGGAGAATGGGTCATTTTCAGGGCCCATTTCGTTCATTGCGGGGCCGTTCATTCGTCGGCGCATGGCATTTTCTGACGACGTCATTCGGCGCATGATAAACAGCACCACCACCGCCAGCAGCAGCAGCACAGTGGCCGCCAGCATGAGCCATCCTCCCCACGACAAGTGGGCGCCAAACAGCAAAATGTCGACCAGGAATGCGAGCAAGGTCAGTAAAAACGACAGCAACGCAAACACCAGCACAAACAGGATGAACCGAGTTGAATTGGCCGGGCCGTGCAGGTGTCCGATTAGTGAAAACAGCAGCAAAATCAGTGACAGGGCTGCTGCCACGACGTGCACCACTAGCAGGTTTGCTAGCGACTGCCTGGCATCGGACGGCAATGAAAACGTATTAATGTCGATGTCGTAGCCCACGCCGATTTTGGAGCATTTATTAGTCTTGGTGTCGCAATACCCGAACACGCCAAACTTAATCCCCTGATATTCGCATAGTGTGATTTTGCTTGTGACTGGAACGGACAGCACCGCAATCAATTCAAACGCAAAAGCCACCAGCACCAGCAACGACAGAGTCGAAGCAACTCTGTATCGGACGCCCATCACGTGGCACGGTGAGTGGGGGTGCTGAGGGGTTTCCCTTGCGGTTAAGAGATGGGTCTAAGGTTAGACCAGGTCTGGGCTGAGTGACACTTGAGCTTGAGCACAATGGGGTGAGGTGGGGTGAGTGCTTGTAGTGCGACTGAGAGCGGAAAACCGGTATTTCCCCCTCTTTCACGGTAGCCCGGCCAAGCTTATCTTAGGCTTTGTTGCAAAAGCCAAGCAGGGGTAAAAATAGACTCCTGAAAAAAGCGGGATCGGATCAAAGATTATGGTGTCGACGGGACGACCCAAAAAAAATCAGCCCCTACGGCAAACTTTGGTTCGTAGGTTACGCTTTGCGGTCGGTTTGCGGTTGGTTCGCGGGCTCGTTACGGGGTCAGGGGAACTAAACGTTTTTTTTGTCTTTACAGGCCCTCAACTGCGGGTAGCTGGTTTTAAATGCCTTTTTGCCCTTCCTGTTTAGGGGGTGATAAGCCCCCTCCCAGCTGCAACGGGGTGGTTGGGTGCAATAATGCCGTGCGAGCTGCATAAATCCTTCTTTACTAGGAGGCTGGGAGGAGGCAGGTATGGCGTACAGCCACTGGCAGGGCCTAGTGGAGGGCTGGTGGGTAGACGCTGCAGTACTGCGGTAGCTAGTATGGCCCAAGTGGTGAGTATGGGTGCACTGGAGCACTGGACATGGCCATTGGTAGAGAGCCCGCTTGTATAGGGTAGGCTTGCGCGCCGCTACGCCGCACCCCGGTTCCCAGACCACTGTGCAGCGCGGACCGCAGATTGCTGCTGCCGCGGCTGTTTTTGCATCAGCCGCGCAGCTCCATTCAGTAGATTCCCCAGGCGGAATCGGGGTTTGGAGATGGCCGGCAGCTGTGTGTTTGAGTGAGGTTTGGGGGGATGCCGGCTTGAAACCATATCGCAGGCTGGCGCTGGTAACAGGCCGGCGCAGAGGTCGCCACGGATACGAGCACAGTACGGCAAGCGTCAATACGAGCAGCTTAGCGCAGCAGCGTATATATGTTGGCCGCTATCTCTAGTCTAGCCAGTGTCTGTGCCTAGTGCTATGGGCTACGTGGTGGTAGCTCCCGCCTGTCTCGATTGTCCCCCGCGCAATCCGTTGGCGGGTAATCTTCAGGGGTGGCAGGTTGCTAGGGCGACTAGTGCCGATCACGTGTGGTTTGGAACCTGGAGGATGAATTGCGCATTCCGCATTCCGCAAGACAATGACGACAGGATAAGTGATATCAGGGGGCGGTTAGAGATCGAGGCTGTGGGTAGCGTGGATACCTGTGGGCACACAGGTACTGTAGTACTGTAGTACTTTAGAGTGGTGCAGGTGGTGGCAGCCTCTGGGCCTGGGCTCTAGGCTCTGGCTCTGGCTCTGGCTCTGGCTCTGGCTCTGGCTCTGGACTGGACTGGACTGGACTGGACTGGACTGGACTGGACTGGACTGGACTGGACTGTACTGGAAGGTGGATCTGGGAAGCGTGTGGAGCGGTCGGTAGGTCGCGGGTCTGTACGAGATTCTGGGAGGAAACCGCCGCTCCGTGCTACCAGTGGAAATCGCGTCGCGGTGGGTTGTCGCGGCACACGCGTAATGTCCCCGCCGCCTAATATTCGCCTGCAACGCGCACCCACTGCCGCAGTTGAGCTGTCGCCTTCTCTTCGTGCCTACGTCAGCACCCGCTGCCAGCCACCTGGATCGCCTGTAAGGCGGCTGACACTCGCTGCGATCTTGCCGTGATCTCGCTGCCAATAAGCACGGCCAAAACCACAACCCACCACAGCCTATTCGCACAAGCGGGACTGGGCCCCGCAACAGTTCAGCATTACTTACTTAATTAAATACCGTACCGTCGCCTGTGTACCGTCCTGTCGCCCCTTTAAACGTCGTACCTGCTCCCGCACTTCTCTCCTAACCGCTCTGCTTATCCCAACCTTATCGCTCATCATTCGCCCAGTAGACAGGAGCGGCTGAAAGTGAAAAAAATGGTCGGATCAAGACAAATCTTCAATCTATCTGGCACCGGCTATTAGCACCTGGCAGTATCATGCCGCCCAAAGCACATAGAAAGTTCGATGCTCCAGCGGCTGAGACCTCGGATGCAAAAATCTCGAAACGCCAGCTCAAAAAGCTTCGAAAACAGCAAAGTGACGGCGTAAATGGGGTAAAATCAGCTCTCAATGGATCTCGCAACGAAGCGGCATTGGGCGAATTGGCTAAAAAGGACCTGGAAAATCTGCCCAATGGTCATTCCACCACCGAGTCAATTCTAGGGCCGCTGTCATTAGACCGATTGACGGCGCTGGCGGAAAATGAAGACAAACTGACTGAGTCTGATTTCAAGTTCCCGGATTCTAGTACTGATAGCCCTGCTACCAGCTCTGGCGAAGGAGTGAGTCCCCGCGAAAGCGCCGAAACCGGGGCCGAAATCAGTGCTGTGCCCCGAGCTAGCTCTCGCAAACTGAACCACGCTTCCAAGAAGCCCACCCCTCTGCATCAAGCCAATGGCACGACTCGGCAAAAGTCGGGTCCCCGGGCTGGTCGAGTCGTCAATTACGACGATTCAGAAGACGAAGAACCAGTACCGAAACAAAAATCTGCATCCGAACTCCAATCTGTTCGTACCCAGTTGCTGGAAGCAAGAAAGACTCTCCCGCTGTATCGGGCTCGGGCGCCGGTGCTGGACAAGGTCCTATCTAATCGCGTTACAGTGTTACTGGGAGAAACTGGGTCGGGAAAATCTACTCAATTGCCTCAGCTCATTTATCAGAACGACCCCACTCAGCGCATCGCAATCACCCAGCCGCGGCGGGTGGCCGCAGTCAACTTGGCGACCCGGGTGAGCGAGGAAATGGGGGTTCAGCTTGGAAGAGAAGTTGGGTACTCGGTAAGATTCCAAAACAATTCAAACGGTAAGCACACTCGTATCAAGTACCTGACCGATGGAATGTTGCTACGAGAGCTGCTAATGGACCCAGAATTGAAAAAGTACACTACAGTCATTCTTGATGAGGCTCACGAGCGGACCGTCCTCACGGATCTGCTAATGGGTCTGATAAAGCGCCTGCTTTCGCGTCGTGATGACCTCAGAGTTATTGTCATGTCGGCAACTTTGGATGCAGAAAAGTTCTCACAGTTCTTTGACAATGCCGACATTATTTACGTCGAGGGTAAAATGTACCCCGTCAGTCGGTACTATCTTAATTCGCCTCTAGACGACTTGGTAGACGGGGTCGTCCAGGCCGTTTGCCAGGTGAACGTTGGAGAGCCTGCTGGGGATATCCTCGTGTTTCTGCCCGGTCAGGAAGATATTGACAAGTGTGTAGACCGGCTCAACTCAATTTCGCCACAGCTTCCAAAGGAGGCGCCACTGTTGGTTGCACTGCCGCTGTACGCATCTCTGGCTCCAGCTGCCCAGCAAAAGGTGTTTGAGCCGGTACCTGCGAGGCGGCGAAAGGCCATCCTAGCCACTAACATCGCTGAGACGTCGCTAACGATCCCAGGGGTTCGCTTCGTTATTGATAGCGGGCTGCGCAAGGTCAGGGTGTGGAAGCCCGAGCTCGGCCTTGACACGCTGTTGACTACGTCAATTTCTCAGGCGTCTGCGTCGCAACGAATGGGACGAGCGGGCCGAGAAGCGGCCGGAAAGTGTTTCCGGCTGTTTACTGAGTCCACCTATTCGCAGGAATTGGATGCGCAGACCGAGCCGGAAATTCTCCGTGCCGACACTGCCAGCACTATCCTGATGCTGAAAAAGGCGGGAGTCGACGACGTGCTGGGGTTCGATTGGGTCGAGTCGCCGTCCAAGCAATCCATTCGCACTTCCCTTCTCAAGCTTTACTCTCTCAATGCAATTGACGACCATGGCAAGATCACGCCGCTTGGTGAGCAGCTAGTGTTGTTGCCAGTGTCGCCCTCGTTAGCGGCGGTTCTTCTCCACGCTAAGGCCCACAGTCTTGCCCTGCTTGACGCTGTAGTTGACGTTGTGTCCTGCCTGTCTGTCGAAGACTTGCTCTTGAACCCTCATCCGGATAAGAGGGATGATATTAATGAGCGTCGGCAGACATTGTTTGGAGGCGGAAGTAAGTATGGCGACCTGATCATGCTCCGAGAGATGATTACAATGTACCGGACCGTCCGCAACTCTGGGGACAAGAAGTCTCGGCGGGAATGGTGTGCATCGATCGCAGTCAATCCGCGATCTATCGATAACGTTCGCTTGGTGCGGCGCCAACTATTAGATTACATGCATCTGTCTGGGCTTGAAATTACCGATGACGACGCTGGTGAAGTGACAAACGAAGACGTGATTCGGTGCTTCCTTCGAGGATATGTGTCGAACACCGCATTGGGGCTACCGGACCGGCGGTACCGCACAGTGTTGAACGGGCAGATGCTCTCGATCCACCCGTCGTCGATGTTATTCGGAAAAAAGGTGGAGGCCATCATGTATATGGAGTACGTGTTCACCACCAAGGCGTATGCACGAATGGTCAGTCCAATTGAGACCGATTGGCTGCAGGAGACGGCCCCTCACTTGCTGGGAGCTCGGACTGGGGGCTTAGAACAGTAAAAAGACCGCGACTCATAATTGTATCCTAATGACTAATGATCAGATAGCAGTGGCAGTGGCATTGTCTCTCGACTGTGTGCCGGGTGTCGTCTCCGCTGCAGCTTGGCCTCACGTGATGGAATAAAAATTAGCGTTTGGCACAGCCGTACAACGGACATGCGTGCAGCATCAGGCACAGCGCGCGCGCGTAAGGACGATTGGAACCATGAAGTGACGCACAGTGGCCGAGTCTAAACAGATGGTAACGTGGCGCCCCCATGGACCATGAGACTCCGTTGTTATAATGTGGGTCTGTGACCGAATGCGGGGTGAGAACGAGGCATCAGCAGTCCAGCTCTACCTCGCAATTTTGCCGCCAAAAACTGGAGCCAGAGTCCCCCAGAAACTCCCCCAGCGCCGTACAGATTGCGTATAAAACAGGAGAGACAGGCGTGGCGCGTTGCCGCATAGCCGTATGCCAGGAATGACGTATAGACAGCAGCGCGCGTCGGATCCATGTACCGAACGCCGGAAATCCAGACGGTGAGTTGCAGCAGAGATACGGAAGTTACGGGCGACGGAGGAGAGGCTCCGGGCAGGAAATGAGGGTGGGTGTTTTCACGCATCTATGTATTCAGCTGCAATTTAGCATTAAGCGAGAGTGAGAACGAAAAGTCTAATTTTGGGGTTATTATTTTATATGCCAGCTATCATAGCAGTTGGAGTTACCAGAAACGCATGATATCTACGGCCTGGAATCTGGTGGGGTCTCAGACTCAGACCACCCGCAAGATTGGCCCTTTGTACGTTTTTGGACTTGATAGTGTGTAGATAATTTCTGCCTGCACCAGTTTCTCAATTTGTACATCCCCACCTACCGTTGTTTACAATAAGGCGATCTGCGCTACCTGAGAGCAGGTGGCCCGTTGATCCGAATCGGGTGTGCGAGTGGCCCCATCCGGTAATGACCAGCCTCCAAAAGCAATGGCGCCCCATAACCCTGATGAGAGGTCCATCAGCAATCAGCGGGTGCGGACGCACGACACATCCGAAAAAGCAACGATAAAGGGTCGGGGGAGGGGGAGGAGGGAGAGGGGGAGCGAGGATCTCCCGAAGCAGAGGGAGGAAAATTTCAAGAACCCTAAATAAAAAGCAAGTTCAGTACCGGCGAAGACTTGGCCCAGCAAGTAGGTAATAATAGCTGGGACGACAACCCGAAAAGAAAAAAGAACGGGGATCTACGCCCGAACTCAAAAAAGCAACACCTAAAGACCATCACAGCAATTGGCACCTACACCAAAGCCAATAGTACCACGCGGCTGAGAAACTGGCAGTAGACAGCGAGCACCGTCGTGAGGCTTCAGGCACGCGTGGTTGCAGAGTTGTATGAGGACGGTATAGTGACGAGAAAGAGATGACGAAGCGCGGTCATAGGCGGAAGGGCAACGGGCAAAAGGCCCATTGATGACTAAGTGCGATCCTAGAGATTGCTTCAAAATCATCTCGGGTCCACTAGACCGACCGTCAGTGGCGGGTCCACCGGTTGTGGATACTCCGTCCCTCCATTTGGCGCCCTTGATCCATTCTTTTACTAATGCCTATTCCGGGCAATCACTTGTCTTGTCGCTCGGTGCCCCTGACGGGCCCCCAGTTGCTTTTTATTGACTCGTGTCTCAGCCGCTGTCTCATTTACGGTGTCGATCACTCAAGGTTTCCCTTGCGCGTTGCTTTTTGATGGCTGTCGATCACCTCCCCCGTTGCTTTTTCTCCTCCCTTCCTCCCACCCCATGACGATCAAAATCTTCACCTGCCCTGGATAGAAGGTTACACGCCGGAAACCCGCCCGACAAAATCTGTTCCCAACTTTACCCTTTTTTTACTATCACTTTGTGGTGACGAAACCATTACCGACTGGATTTTGGAATCGCGCCGGTTGTTGGCCTACGACTAGTGTGAACTCAGCACTTAGCCGCTGGAAACGAACCACGAGGGCTTTTTCCCCCAGACTTGAGCTTGTCTGGCTACATTTTTGACTGTTGTAGACGAGATTTTTAATTTCAGTCGTCGTCATCAACCGTGCGGAATTTGTGCAAGCCGGGTGGCGAACGATTGGTCCAAGGACGATTCTTTTCTTTACTGATAGCTACCGTCGCCTGACGAGCAGCTAAGACACCGACACACGAGATTTACAAAAAAGAAGATGTCGATGCCAACTACGGTGGTTCGAAACGGCCAGGTGCTCCATCCGAATGGCCAGGCCGCTCCCCAACCGAACGCCCATCCATCTCACCCTTCGGCAACTCAGGCTACTGCGTTTCAGAAGCTAGATGCGTCTACCGCAGACCTGTGGCTGTCGTTGGGACGGTTTGCCGAGGAGGTGGGTGATCACGACCGCGCTATCACCTGCTACGATGCGTGCTTGAAGCATAACCCGTACTCGATTCCGGCGCTAACAGGCATTGCCAATGCACACCGAGCCAAGGAGCAGTTTGCGAAAGCAGTCGAGTACTACCAGAATGTGTTGTCGCTGACTCAGGAGTCGGGCGAAATTTGGGGTGCTCTCGGACACTGTTACTTGATGATGGATGACTTGCAAAAGGCGTACTCATCGTATCAGCAGGCGCTATATCACCTACCCGACCCTAAAGATCCCAAGCTATGGTATGGAATTGGTATCCTTTATGACCGGTACGGGTCCCTCGAGTATGCCGAGGAAGCATTTTCCCAAGTGATGGATATGGACCCACAATTTGAAAAGGCAAACGAAATCTACTTCCGCCTCGGAATTATATATAAGCAGCAGTTCAAGTACGCGCAGTCGCTGGAATGCTTCCGGTATATTCTGCACAATCCTCCCCGGCCGCTGACTGAAGTGGATATTTGGTTCCAAATTGGTCATGTCCACGAGCAGCAGAAGGAGTATCAATTGGCAAAGGAGGCCTACGAAAGAGTACTGATCGAGAACCCGACACATGCGAAGGTCCTGCAGCAATTGGGCTGGCTCTATCACCAGCAGGGTTCGTCGTTTGCCAATCAAGAAATGGCAATTTCGTACCTGACAAAGTCTCTGGAGGCTGATCCTCAGGACGCTCAGTCGTGGTATTTATTGGGACGATGCTACATGGCCCAGCAAAAATATAACCGGGCCTATGAGTCTTATCAGCAGGCGGTGTACCGTGATGGCCGCAACCCAACGTTTTGGTGCTCAATCGGTGTGCTATATTACCAAATCAATCAGTATAGGGATGCTCTGGACGCGTATTCACGTGCAATCCGACTGAACCCATATATTTCGGAAGTGTGGTATGACCTGGGAACTCTGTACGAGTCGTGCAATAACCAGATCTCGGATGCCCTGGATGCTTATCAGCGTGCTGCCGAATTGGACCCCAATAACCCCCACATTCAGGCGCGTCTCGAGCAATTGCGGGGGTCTCAAAATGGAGGTCCTCCAGCTCCTCAAGGTCAGGTCCCCCCTCGCCCCCAGGATGTGAATCCTCAAACTTTCCATCCTCAGGGGCCTCCTTCTACCATCTGGGGATCCGAGCAACAGCAGCAGCCACAGCAGCCTCCCCAGCAGCCATTGCAGCCTCCACGACAGCCTCAGCAACAGCCACCACAGCAGCAGCAACAACAACAGCCTCAGCAGCCTCAACAACCGCAACCACAACAGCAGCAACAGCAGCCTCAGGCGGGAGGTCCTGGTGGCTTTCAGCATCTTCAGCAACAGCCGGGTACTCTGCCGTTGCCGCCGGCAGCAGCCCCTCCGCAGGGGGGTGGCCAGTCGCTTCCCCCTCCTCCACCTCCTCCGGCGGCTCATCAAGCGTCTGCCGCCCAACCGCCAACGACTCATGTGCCTCAGCTAAACCAGGCGCCCCACCAGCCCCAACAATACCCCGGAGTGGCTCATCTCGAGGCCAATCAGCCGCCGGCGCAGCCAAACCACGCTCAGAGTGGTCCTCCTCAGCCGCCAATCGGTCTACAAAAGCCTTCGACTCCTACTCCTCCTGCCGTTGGGTCGGCCGCGCCCCCGTCTGCCCTTCCTCCTGCGACCTCGTTGTCGTCTGAGGTTTCGCAGCATGTGGGATCCGTACAATCGCTATTGAGCAATGGTTCGGACGAGAAGGAAGTAACTGCAGGGGTTAAGCGATTGAGCGAAGATCAAAAGAATGGTCCAAACAAACGACAGGCAACAATTGAGGCTAAAGAGAATGGTCGGGCGGACACGAGTGATGCAGCCACTCCAGTGACTGCGACACCTGAGCGTCCGGCTCCAGTTGAAGCGCCTCAACGAAAGGTCCAAGAGGATGAGGACTATGACGACGATGATGACAATGAGAAGGAAGAGGTGGCTCCTGCGGTTCCAGCAGGAGCAGTGGCCGCGTCTGGTCTTGCTCCTGTCTCTGGCCCTGCCTCTGCTTCTGCTTCTGCCTCAGCTGCTCCTGAAGCTGCTCCTGCGGTGTCTACTGCCGCGGCGCCTGCTTCTGTTGCAGCATCTGAACCAGCCCAGGCAGTACAGGCCCCAGCGCCGAGCCAGGAGCCCGCGGCACCAGCGGCACCAGGACCAGAGCCAGTTGCAGCTGAGTCGGCTGCTACTCCGGTGGTTACTGGTGCTGGAGCACCGTCAGCTCCCCCTACAGCATTTGGTGCTCAGGGCTCCAATGACGCCACCGCTGCCAGCGCCGCTACCTCGGCCACCGAGCCTGGTGCTGCCCCTGTCGGGTCTGAGAAGTCTGATAATGCTACTGCTTCGACTACGGAGACCAAGCCTGAGACTCAACCTGAGGTAAAGCCTGAGGCAGAGCCGGAAGCTAGGCCCCGTAGTGATGAGACTGCGGCCAATGGCAACGGTAGTGAAGCAGCTGGGACCGCTGCGTCCTCAGAGCCTTCGGCACCAGCTTCTGTGGCTGAGCCTGCGGCGGCAGAGGTGCCCAATGGTTCCGAGACCAAGCCCGAGACCAAGCCCGAGACCAAGGAGACCGAGTCTAAGCCTGAGGAGCCGGCTTCGACAATTACTAATGACTCTAAAAAAGGGGCCACGAGCCCTCCAGAGTCCGATCGAAAGGAGGCTCAAGATGTGGAAATGACGGACGCAAAATGAGTCCACAGGCCGACGAAAGGACATGAAGTATATATTGGAATATGACTATTGCGAGATAGAAGTAGAAAGACGGTAGAAAGACGGTAGAAAGACGTAGTAGGCAGCCAGTAGAGTCGGAGTGCAAAAAGCGGCCAGTATAATGCAATTGCACTAGAAACTGCATCAAGGGCGTTACCTAGCCCTACCTAGCCCTATCTAACCCAAACTCATCCCTCCTCCCTTCAGTCAACCTTTCTAACTCTTCCCGCACCCACGCCAGTTACCTGCTGAGGTACAGGCGGGTACCCCGTCGGCGGCTTCGTCTCAGCCGCGCATGTCTCTCGTCTTTCCCTGCTTCTTGTACTATACAGCTCGCCGTAACCCACCGCCACGTAGCAGGTCCAACCTTAATTCTGTGACTGGCTACCGATCTAATCTAGGCTATTATTCTATGAATAAGTGAGGGACGATTCAACATTACAAGCCTACTACTCTCTGATACCCTGCTACTGCTACCTACTGCTACGCACCGTTCTGTTACACACTATTCTGCTACACTGCCTGAGATTGTGCCTACTACGCCAACTACTACACTCCTACCACCCTCCCTCCCTTCCCGGTCCCCCCTTATCCCCTGCCCCCAAGCCCTAGCTCGTACCACCTCCAGACCCCGCCCCGGTTTAAACTCTACTTTAATTAGGCGCGATGGCGGCGGATGCATCACGTGCGCCGGGGTAATCTCGCGTAGACCCCTACTGTAGCGATCGAGCCACGTTGCGGTCTTGATCGTAAGCGGCTGGGCCCTTACCCGCCGAATCGCCCCCTAGCTTTGCCTCACAGCCCTCAGCAGTCCCACCACACCAAACGACCCGCTACCCTTCTCCCTGGGCTCGCCATGTCGACTGCCCACTTCTCGGCTGCCTCGACCTCCTGCTTGCCTGCCTGCGTCTCGCGCCCGTCCTGAGACTGCGCTTACGAGACTTTTTTTTGTTTTGGTGTACGTAGCCGTGCGCTGGCCCAAATCAGGGAGCCAGTAGGAACAATACGCAGCCCAAGCTACGTAAGATTGAAAAAAGTACAGTGCCCACAAATTACGTGTAATTTTTCTGCTAAAAAAGACCTAGACGGCCACGGTCTGAGGGGCCAAAAGTCAGGAAATTAGTGGGGGGGAGACATGCACTCGGCTCTACCCCAGGTTGCGACCGACTTGCGGAGGAAGGGACGGCCATTTCGACCATTCCGCCGGTCGTCATCGGCGGTGGGCTTGGTGGTGCTGGGCATTGTCCTAATTTATCTGTTCTTTGTGTCTGGTATACATTGGACCCGATCACCACCTCCCCGACTCGGGGATTATACTGGCGCGCACTCTACCGAAAAAATTGTCGATAGCCCTTATATTGTGCCGGACTTGACTAAACTCGCAGAGTTCCGGGCTTCGCATACTGTGACTCTGCCCGATGGCCAGACGGTACCATCCAGGACCCATTCGCGCATCTATCGGGGTCCTCTCAAGCCCAAGGTGGTCCTAGTGTTGGGGCTTGACGAATCTTATCCTCAGGAATACCTCGCCAAAATCATTAATGACCGACTGGAGTACGCCAAACGTCATGACTACGGTCTGTATGTACGATACTTGGGCGATTTCACCGTGCTGTCTGACGACCCAACCAGCCAAATCAGCGCTGAATTCGCTCGGGTGTTTTTAATGCGAGAGGCAGCGTATGCATTCAAATCTGCCCAATGGCTATGGTGGCTCGACCAAAATGCAGTCATTATGAACCACGCGTTTTCATTGTCCGACTCGTTGCTGCCGTCGGCCAAATTGACCAAACACGTGCTGCGCGATGCCCCAATTCTGCCGCCAGAATCTATCATTCATACCTATAAGCGAGTGCCCGCCGAACAGATCCGGTTCATTCTCACTCAAAACGACCGCGGGGTGTCGACGTCTTCGTTCTTGGTACAGAACGATATGGCATATGGCAATGTGCTACTAAACTATTGGTCCGACCCATTGCATCGAACTTATCAAGGTTTCAAAGCTTGGGGCGGGCCTGATGGCCATATCGATGCATCGCTTACCCATATGGTCCAATGGCATCCAGCGATTCTATCGCGGATCGCAGTCGTTCCTCACTCCGTCATGGGCGGATTTTTAGACGAGGGCGACGTGCTAAAGAAGCAAAAGTACAACGATGGGGACTTTGCCCTCATTCTTCGAGGTACTAATGATCAAACGAAGACTGCTCCGGAGAAGCTCATGAAGCAGTTTGACGACGCGGTAGGGTTACGCAGAAAGCTTGTATAATCTCATGAGATGAGCGGTGAAACCACCAATAAATAATGTCATATGTGCACCCACTGTGGAATTCGTGGCCGGTTCCAGTACTGGTCTTGTGGGGTCTGCCAGCCCAGCGTTGTTAGTGTTCTATGCCCAGCGTCCTAGCAGGGCCATCAGTCCTGCTCCAGCACACATAACAAAAAATGCGCTCATAATCCGGCCGAAGGACGCTTGTTCAAAATCTTTAGAATGCAGAAACTCGTTTGCTACCAGCTCGACTAAGCCAGTGTAGAGCAAGATGCCCGACGAAATGGAGTCGAACACTCCATTGGTGATTAGGGCCAC
This sequence comes from Blastobotrys peoriensis, assembly GCA_003705735.3. Taxonomy (NCBI): domain Eukaryota; kingdom Fungi; phylum Ascomycota; class Dipodascomycetes; order Dipodascales; family Trichomonascaceae; genus Blastobotrys; species Blastobotrys peoriensis. The sequence goes on along the minus strand of PPJJ03000013.1, from coordinate 40,895 downwards.
TGCTGATCCGGGAGCATATGCATGTCTGACACCAAGTCCAACGGCAATTGCAATAGGGGTAGTCAGGCCAAACGCAATTCCAAACGCCCACGGCATCCAATGCTTTGACGGCGGCCAAGGGGCAGTGGCCAGCCTAGTTCCCAGTCCCAGTCCTTCAAATAGCTGGTGAAATACTAGCACAATATACAGCATCTTGAACTCTTCGCCCGCCACTGCTAGAGTGAGTCCCACAAACACTGAATGAAAGATGATGCCAAACTCCAAGAACAGAATTCCCCCCAAGTCTGTGCCCAATGAGTGAGTGTGCGGTTTCAGGTCGTCATCAGTGGCCCTTTCCAAGTCAGAATCGCATGACTCTGTAGCTGGTGCAAGGGTCGTGAACTTTGACTCGTCCTGCCCAGAACCATGATGGCCATGCAAGTGTGCCCGCTGGTCGTCTCCCTCTTCCAAGCCATGCAAATGTGGAGCTTGTGAATCATGGGGCGCGCTTTGATGGTTGCGCGTGTGACGGCTGTAGGCCGGCCCTAAGGAACTCGGGCCATGGGTATGCTCAATGCCAAACTTCTTGAGGTATCGCATCGACACCAATTCAATAAAGAACGTCAAAAACATCACAAACAGACAAATTCCAAATGCATACGGGTACTCCTGCCATTTCGGTCCCAGACAGTCTGTAGTGAGGGCTTCGTTCGCCGGTTGCAGCAAATGAATCAGCGACGTCGCAATAATGACTCCCGATCCAAAGTATTTCGCTACAAAGAACAGCTGATGCGGAGTGTGGATCCCTGATAATGATCTTGTGGCAATGATTGGGACCAACGCTCCAAACGAGCCGGCAATTAGGATGACAAAGATAGCCGATACCCTAGCTCCCATCTGTCCATCATAACTGCTGTCTCCGGCACAAACGTCGCGAGCCACCACCTCCATCCTTGATGCGGTCACCAATGGTTCAGTGATATGCCAATTGCTCCGGGCACAAATTAGGGTGAACTTTTGAAATTTTTCACCCTGATTAATCCAAAGTTTAAATCAACCCCAACCTTCACTATTATACAAATGCAATTAATCCACCCCGCACGCACAATAGGTACAACGTTCGATCGGACCTTGCTATCGCTAATGAAGATAATTGGCCGCCTGAGATTGGCCGTGCTCTTTTGGTAGCTTCAGTAGAAATCAATTTTTATCCCCTACAAGGATAGGCGATGATGCGCGGCTGCTGAGCGATAATACTGGCTTAGAGCCGAGACAATGCTCGGTTACGAGTGTGCAGTCAGAAGCAGGCAAAACAGCAGCCAAAGGAGTAGATCCAGTCCGCTTTGATGCAAATTGAAATGCTCTTGCAATATATGTTTATAGATTAGATGCTCTTTTTAGCTTTTTTGTTGCCAAGTCTTTGTTCTTGAACTCCGTCCGATCGATCGGTGCCGAGCCGTAACGAGCCGTAACGAGTCGACAGCCGCCGTAAGGTCGACAAGCACAAAAAAAAAAATAAGCTGATGAAATTTCAGTCCAAACGGCTGAGAATCGTGCACGGCTTTGCAAACTGGAGATCCGTGTGAGACTGGCGAGAGTAGTGGCGGAGGCAACGTGACTAGCAGTACAGAGCGAGTAGAGTCCTCGAACTACTTTGGTATTTGGTTGTTAGCTGTTTTGTGTTTGGTCTGATCCCACCACAGCACGTGATTTCTTGGTCCTTGATCTTCGGCGTTTGATTGGCCGCCAGTTGCACCATGTCGTCAACTCCCGGCTCTGGGAGCCCTGACAGAGAATCATCTGAGCCTGAACAGTCAGCCCAGCCAGGGCAGTCAGGACAGTCAGGACAACCAGGACAACCAGGACAAGGTCTTAGCTCAGTATCGAGTACTAACAAGCGACGCAAGTACTTTGATAGCCATCTTGCCCATTGCTTTGATGCGCTACTGTTTTTTCAACTAATCATCGTTTACCTGTACGATATCTCCACTTTCAGGCTATTTATTGGGTCCGTCATTCAGCTTACGTTTCTGTCGCCCCGGCTGAACAGTCTCCCATTCGCGCTGACTCTCAACAAGCGGCAAGTCATCCTGACGTTGGTCGGATACAACCTTTATTGCATCATCATTCATTGCATTTATGGGCCGGCAGTGCCTGCCAACGGAAAATATCTCCATGGGAGCCTCACAATCGAGTTTATTGGAGTCAAGCAATTGTCATCACGGTTCCCGCTAATATCATGGGACCTATCGATCATGCTGCTCCAATTTTGTATGTTTTCCATGAACTTCCCTCCCACCCAGCCTGCGGAGGATACTAGTCTCAAGGACAGTTTCACCTACTCCGGTCGTATGGTTGTTCGCAGCGTGGCATTGGTTCAGTCTGTCATTGACAATTGGGCCAATCCGGTGGACCCTCGGGCCCAGGAGATTATAGCAGCTGCAGTTGCTCAAGCCCAGGGACCAAACAATAGTAATCCGAGAATCCCAGATGTCTTTCCAAGATTAGGTCAGATGGTATGAGCGCTCTAGACGAGCATATACAAAATGGTACATTATTTTAATGCAATCTACGTTGAAGTAATTGTACACATGCTGGTTAGTGTTGAGGAAGATGAGGCTTGCTTGTCGATTGATTGCCACTATGGCCGCCGCTGGTGCTGCTGCTAGAACCAAGTCCTTCGGGCGGGGCCCGTGAAAGCAGTTTCGCCGGGAGCATCGCCAACTCTTTGAGTTTCTCATCAGGGTCCCAGCTATCAAAAGCTTGGCTCTCCTCAATCTCTTCGCTGGGGGTACCGACCGTCGGTGTCACAGGGAACTGGTATCCCCGGGTGCGTGGGCCAAGCTCATTGGGGGCTCCACGGGATCGAGTCGTGATACTGTCAGTAGACTTCTTGTATCGATGCTTCTTCTTATGAGTTCGATGGCCCGCTGCATCGGTTTGACGAATTGCCTGGGGCTGTGCCTGCGATGGCGATGGCGATGGCGACTGCGCCGCTGGGCCATTGCGATCGAGCCCCTCAATCAAAGACTGCTGCTCGTTGATAATCTCCGAAATTGATCGCGACTGGCGAACATGGCGTACAATATGGTTTGTGATTCCAGGATTATCGTCCCAGGCGTTTGCCTTTGCCCCATACTTGTCGTCTCCGCCTAGCGACAGGTCGATGAACTTCCTTTGGACCTCTAGGGTGTTGGCCGATCGCAGTGATTCGCGGGCTTCTGAGGCGACTTCGGCTGCGGCAGCTGCTGCTGCTTGTGCTGCTGCTTCCGCGGCTCGCTTGGCTCTCTCGGCTTTCTCTCGTTCGCTGGTAGCACTGTTCTTCAAAATTGACTTGCGGGGCTCTCCAGGGAACACCCGCTCGGCGGGCGAAGGTGCCTTCTGAGTTCCAGTTACCGTGCTCACATAAGACCGACGCAATCGCGGCTGCGGTGGAGACGCTGCTAGCCCGCCGGGACGAGATGCAGCTGGCGGCGCTGGTGCCGCCGGAGGTGCCGCTGATGTCACCACAGTACGCGACAGCCCAGTGCTCTTCTTCTCCCAAGGGAACGCGGAGGTGGATGGTCCGAGATTAGGGGGTTTGAACGCATCCAATTGCCGCGTCACCTCGTCAACCGACGCGGGCCGGTCCCAGGCGCTCTCGTAGTACTGGATCTTGAGTTCAGAAGCTTCTGCTGAGGACTTGCGTGGGGGGTCTGATGTAGAGGGATCCCATCGATTGGCGAGCGGTACAATTGTGGCGCGGTTGCTAGACTGGTTATCAGAGTAGAATCCCCCAAATGCATCAAACCTCGGGTCAATTGCACCAGGTGCGACAGTTGAGGCAGCCTTTGTAGCCGGTTTTGCAGCGGATGAGTCCTCAGTAGCAACAGGCACTCCTGCTGCAGAGCCTTCCGGAATCCCCGTGGCGCGGGGCGTGGAGTGGCTCGGAGACTCAAACACTGGTAGCAGGCTCGCACTGGCAGGGTGCCGTAAACATAGTTGCTGCCATTGGTACACAAAGTCGTCCTGCCCTCGGGCCGCAGGCAATCTTGGGACCGTCCACGGCTTGGTGGAGCCGATGAAGTGGATTGTCCGCACTTGTGAACGGAAATGTCGAAACGCAGGAGTGTACTGGTACGACGAAGACGGCGTGACGTTGTACCCAAACGGCAGGCGGTGCCACTGGGAAGGGCGGGAAAAGTACTGGTTCAAAAGGCCTTGGTCACCGCCATCAAATGACTGGTTCTGCAACGCTCGGCGCACCAAGTCCTCGTATACAGTAGAATCCGGGACAGTAACCAACACCCCCGAATTGAAGATATCTGGCCAACCAATGTCAGGGGCAGCAGCGACTTGGCCTGCTGCAAGGTCCAGTTCAAACAAATTGTCAATGTTTTGGAGCACCAAAATGTCCGAGTCCAAATACACAACCTTCTTGTACTGGGTCTGGTTCCATACTGCCACTTTAGAGTACGACTGTCTCAATTCAGGGCGACTGAGGAGGGAGAACTCGACTGAGGCGGGGTCCGGGTTTTGGATTCGGCCGATATCAACAACCTTATCAAAAGCCCTCGTTAGCAGTTGCCGCGACTGAGGCGTGATGCTATCAGTTACCAGCACTACCAATTCCTTTGTCGTCCCCACATCCCGGAGCCCCAGTCCCAGTGCAACTGTGCCGACCAAGTACTCGTTGCTATACAGCAGCGTTACAAATGCTTCTTCGGCCATCGTGACAACCCAGTGCAGCCCGCTCTCGTCACCAATGTTTCGAAGGTCTCACCCGCTTGGTCGTCTATTTCGGAGCCAAAGTCGGGTGGTATTGTGGTTGGATGTTTTTGGAAATTACCAGTCGACTCTGAAACCTGCACCCCCCCGGGAATATTGATCCGCCCTGATCCGGCTACAAGCGAGAATATATGAGTAGCAACCTTACTGCGAAAGCAACCACTAAGAGGTCTATCCAGTTCTGTATTCGTCCTTGTCCCGAGCCTTTCCCGAACTTGTCCCAAACTTGTCCCGAGCTAGCCCGTTCAGCTCCCTATGCCTTGTTATGTTGGGGTTCTGTATGTTGCGTCAGGATGGCCTGCCGCCCGCAACTATTGCAGATGGCTGCGTCAGGCTGGCCCGAATTCGACCGGCTGGAAAATCAAAAACAGGCACTAACTAAACAGTGTGGGGTGAGCGGCTACCCCCAAAATCGGTTACAAACTAGGCACCTCAGCGGGGATCCTCAGGGGCGGGAGAGCGGTGGGGGTTTAGCTGGTAGCGGCAGACCTGTTGGCTGAAGACGGTGGTACTCTGGGGGTGATCTCGGAGTGATACTGTACAGTAAGGGCTCCTTGTCGCTTCTGGTTACCTAATCTATGGTTTTTTTGAGTGGCTATTGTGCAGGAGCCTGCAGAGAGTGAGCACCTGCATAACCGATATAGCACTCACAATTAGAGCATATATATTTTAGCCATATATAAGTTATAATTGACTTATACGAGGTCGCTACACTCCGGCGTTAGTGACAGTTGCCCTTCGCCCTTCACGGGCCGTAAAGGCTATAAAGATACATTTTAACATGTACACCACTACTGCTGCCTCTGTTCAGCTTCGCCAGCATTGCCAGCATCGTCAGCATCTCATTGACAGTGTGCCATTCCCAGGGTGCCATTGTCGCTTTGGAATACTAGTACTATTGCAGACCACTCTTGATCATCTAGACCCAATAATAACATTTCTACAACGTGGTCCAGCTATGTCCCTAGCATGTATCTAGCAGGCGGTTTAGCAGTGGATAATTAGTACGCACGAAGCACTCCTCAGGATCACTTCTTTGCGGCAGCAGCATGACCCGGTGGCAGGGTCTTGGTAGCAGAATTGGCCGCTGACCCTAGAGACGCACTAGACGAATTGGGATCCGGCTGTCCAGTAATCGTACCAGGAGCCTGGTGCAATTGCTGCTGCTGGAGCTGATGTTGTTGCTGCTGTTGTTGCTGTTGCTGTTGCTGGTGATGGGCTGGCTCTTTCGAGGACGATTCCTTGAGTGCCATCAGTTGCTTGGCCCGGAATTGCTCGTAATGGACATGCGCAGTAGTGTCAATGAGATCCTGGAGATGAGTGGTGATCAGGAACTCTCGTAAATCGGGAAACTCGCTATGAGTGCGGTCTTCCACATTCACGGTCCCCCATCGATTCTTTCGTCCAGGAACCTCTCGTCCTTCTACAGTGATGTAGGTATCAGAGCCCACCACTGCAAACGGAATCAACGCCCGCACCCGCTCGTTGATCTCTCGCTCATCGTCGTCATATTCCTCATGGTCGAACGGGTACAGAGGTAGTTGATGGTACTGGAATTCTGCCTGAATGGTCTCCTTAAACGCTCGGCGCTCTGCCAGCGTGAGCGAGTCAGACTTTGCAATCACTGGCACAACGTTAGCAATGTCGGCCAGCTTCTTAAGCACGATTATATCAATAGGCTTGAGCCCGTGCCCAGTTGGCTGGATGAAAAACAGCACACAATGCACTCGAGAATCCGGCAAGTGTTTTTCTCGCTGCGCAGTCAGTTCCTTTCGAAGGTACTGCGAGTGCTGGTCTCGAATGTACTTGACAATCGGATCCCAGCACTTGTCGTTATTCACCTGGTCCCCGTATCCAGGGGTATCGATAATGTTGAGACGAAGTCGCACGTTATTCTCAAAGATCTCGTGAGATTCAGACCGCACTTCGGACGTCCTTCCGACAGGCTCGTTGACTGTTCTTCGGCCAGACGACCGAGCAAGTTGTGCAGCAAACAGGGTGTTAATTAGCGTAGTCTTGCCGAGACCAGACTGGCCCACAACCATCAGATTGAACTGGAACCCCCGCTTCAGCAGGCGCTTTTCAATCTGCTTAGGGATCGAGTCGAAACCCACATGGCTGTGAGGTTGAATCAGAGAGGCCATTTTTGTCTATTCGGACGGTCGAAGCACCAAACGCAACGTGTTGATTTTCGCGTTTTTTCGGGCAGGATAAAGTTGAAACGCCAGGCGTCAACATCATTCCAGGGAGGCGCGGCTGGAGAGAAAGGGGGTTTGGAGTGCAAGGGAGTAGCGGGCAATTGCGGGCAATATAGGTGAGCAGGTTAGTCATGCGCGGGCCAATGGGCAACAAGTAGAGCATCTAGATGCGGGCTGGAGAGTTTTTCGTCTTGCCCATCCCCTAAAGTGCCCCCACAGCGCCCTCTCTGCTACTCACCCGGAGTCACCAGGGTTAGGGTTGTACCCTCCAGCCTCTTCTGTGCACCGTAACCGCCGAGGAAGTTCCCTGGTAGGAGACTGAAAATTTCCAACTTTTCAGTTGAACTCAAGCACAAACCTACATCATCGTGCTTCGTTGATCTCACACTCTAATCCATAATGAGCTCAGTGGCGACTCGGCTGGGTGCCGGGTTGGCTGGCCTACCTGGGGTTTTGCCAAAACTCGGCGATATCATTCCTCCGCTATCGATTCGAGTTCGGCTGCCTATCCCATCGATCTTTGGAGGGCTCCTTCGCGCAGTGCCCAAGAAGAAGACATCCCATCAAAAGAAGCGACAACGACAATTAACTGGACGAAAACAAATCAAGCCTCTCAACAACTTGAACAGATGCCCTGCTTGTGGCAATTATAAGCGACAACACACCCTATGCATGCATTGTGTGAAAGAGATCCAAGGTATTTGGAAGCGACGAGACGCTGCTACTCGAAATGACGGGCCCACATACTCCGAAGACAACCTGGACCCAGTGGATAAGCGAATCTTATATCCAGGGAAGCATGAAAGTCGAGACGAGATTCAATTGAAACGCAAGCATGAGTATATCTATAACCGGCCACGAACTCTACCAGTGGGGCCAGCAAAGCCAAAGATTCCTAAGGTTGCTCCACGACCCCGAGCCCAGTGATGATGTAAATAATAAACGACAGGTCAAGGATGCGATTCGAAGCAAGTCAAGGTTAGATTGCGCCCAATGGCGCATCGAGAGTAGCAGATTACAGGACTTGACCTTGCTCCATAGCACGGTTAATTGAGTTGAATTCCAAAGGTATCAGTTCTGATGTTGGTCAGGCCCAGCAATTGCTTCCGACTTCATTCCGATATCTAGTCACACCGGTATCAAGATGGACTCTATCTTCTAGCGGCCCGTCTTACTACCAATTTAGTCTTATTCCAGGGCCGCTTAGTTCAAATTTAACCCAGTTCCCTACCTAACCTACAGCTCTAGCCCGGATTCCGACTGGCCGATTGATGCCATTGCGACCCTGCCATAAATTGCCCCTCATACATCGCCCTTCATTACCCTATATGACCCTATATGACCCTATATTGCCCTACTCTGCCCTACTTTGCCCTACTTTGCCCTACTTTGCCCTACTTTGCCCTACATTGCCCTACATTGCCCTACATTGCCCTACATTGCCCTACATTGCCTAGTCCTCATACCGTCAGCCTCTACCGCCTAATTCTTGACCTTGGTGTTGAGCCCGCTCTGCACTCTACCCGAAGATTCCGTACTCCTTGTCCTCATCTCATATCCGCCCACAATTCATTTCCGACCTCCACCAAACCCTATCTGTCATTGACCTGAGAGTCTCACTGCTCATCTAGCTCACAGCTCACCCAATTCTCGTCGACACCTGATAATTGATTAACCCAGCCTTTTGGTACCAGCCAGAGTCCACTGCCTTGGTCAGCCTCGGACAAACCCAGGCAGCCAGGCAGCCCAGGCTAGTAGCAGGTAGTGGCAGGCAGTACGGCACAGGCACTAGGGACAGTAGTCACTAGGACAGTACGGGTAGTACGGGCGGGAGCGGGCTGGCCGGCAGGCAGTAACCGGCTGTAAGGGCCAGCCACAACCGCTATCTGCCACCACCATGCCCAGTAACCTTGTGAGACACGAGGCGGGACTCAATGGCGTCTAGTGGGCACTTGCTTGGGCAATGGCGTTTGCGCCCATTTGGGACCGGCGGAGCTCAATTAATTGGCGATTATGGTCCCTTCTTCGCCTCAATTAGGTGATGGATTATGCCAGCGCTGACACGATTATCACGGATACGGACCGATGCGGGAGAGTTGGCTACGATTGCGTGCTACTGGTGATTTGCGCGAAACCTCCGGGGCATCGGCATCTTCTGCGAGATTCCGTACCTCTCTTCTACTGCCACCACCACAGCCAGACCCAGTTTCAAAGCATTACGTAGTGACCACTAATCCATCCCAACCAACCTCCCTCGCCCATCCTTACGTCTGTACTTATCTCTATGCACCCCATTCTGAAATTTTCCCTAAGCCGGCCGGCGTGGTGTGCCAAATTTGGGGTTCGGGGGCCGGAGTAGGGCTATTAGCTAAGATTTAGTCAGCTTACAATATTTGAGATTTACATTACCTGCATACGCAGTACCGGCAGCACCGCCTTGGGAATGCCACTATCATGCGGAGGCCTAGTCTCGGGGATCAGACGAAACCGGGCAGGGCCAAACAAGAACGAGACCCAAGGGGAACCAAGGGGCCGGATGCGGAAAAGTATATAAGGGGGCGACCGAGCCCTCAATTGGGTTCGCTAACAAAGTTTCAGTGAATTGAGACCAAGCATATCTGAAAGATAGATGCCTCTTTCGTTCAAACAGGCAGTCAAGAAGCTTACTCCATCGCGCTCTAACTCGTCGTCGTCTAGTCAGGGAAGCAAGAAGCCCGTCCAATCGACCCAATCCACTCAATCGGCTACTCAGTCCAAGGCCCAGCCTACTACTACTAAGCCCACCCCTACTACTGCCGCCGCTGCTACTGCCACTGCACCTGCCGCTACCGCTACTACCAGTGCTCAGGAACCTACTAAGGAAACCGAGCAGGACCAACAGACTTCTACCGAAGCTACCGAATCAACAATGGCTCCCAAGATTGCAATTATCTACTACTCGACCTACGGTCACATCCGAACCCTCGCTTACGAGATCCGTAAGGGAATTGAGGCTGCTGGCGGTAAGGCCGACATTTTCCAGGTCCCCGAGACTCTGGACGAGAATGTCCTCAAGGCCATTCATGCTCCCCCCAAGTCTGACGACCCTCTGGTGAAGGTCGACGACTTGACCAACTACGACGGATTCTTGTTTGGAATCCCCACTCGTTTCGGTAACTTCCCCGCCCAGTGGAAGACATTCTGGGACGGAACCGGTGGTCTGTGGTCCAAGGGTGCTCTTGCTGGCAAGTACGTCTCTGCTTTCTCTTCAACCGGAACCGGTGGAGGCCGAGAGACTACCATTGTCAACTCTCTTTCGACCTACACTCACCACGGTCTGATCTTCGTTCCTCTTGGATACTCCAACGCTTTCCCCCAGCTTGCCAACATCAGCGAGGTCCACGGTGGTACCCCATGGGGTGCTGGCACTATTGCCGGCCCTGACGGATCCCGACAGCCCTCTGACTTGGAGAAGGAGACTGCCCAGATCCAGGGTAAGCAGTTCTACGGCTACCTTTCCCGAGTCAACTTTTAGATTAATTAGTAATTGAACTAGGATAATTGAATAACTAGAATTGTTTAAACACAGCCACGGTAATTGTAAAGGAATACTGCAGAATGCACTATAGCCAATTAAGACCAGAGTAAGAGTACATTGGCCCGGGTCACCCTGGTCACCCTGCTCAAGTGTACGTCTGGCTCTGATTCTGAAATAAATAGTGTAATAAAATACAGTCGTGTGCTATACAGTCATATATCTATTATCGTCATGCCACATCTAATGCTAAAGTGCAATTGCCTCACGCTTTCCAAGTGGTCGGCCCAAAAGACTGCCCGTTGGAAAGACTGATTAGGGGCTCGGCGCGATTGTCGGCAGTATTGAACGCCCCTCCCTCTCGACCTCCCCACCATTGTGGGATCTGGATATGAGGAGACAAGCTGATAAGCCAGATGAGCAGGGTTCCAAAGGCTAGGCCCAAGTCCATACCCGCAGACGCAGAGTAATTGTACTTTGCCCACCAGCTGAACCACGTTCGCTTGACCCAAAACCCAAAAATAATCCCCACAACGCCATAGCACATGTAGTTGTAAACAGTAGCAGGCGGCAACAGGCCAAGGGAGTTGAAAAACACAGGCCAGTGGATGACTCGAGCGTATGACCGCGGTCGGTACCTGACCCACAACCAAGTAATTAGTGGCAAGAACCCGCCAATTAAAAAGCACCATAGCATACCTCGATATTGACTCCCTGGGCCAAACTGCCGTTGGGGACCAATTAGGCCCCACACCACTGACGATTCAAAAAAGACTCGTCCGGATGGGCAGGTGAATTGGTGGGGTTGATTCAGCGAGCACATATCTGGGATTGCGTTTTGAGCCCACGTCAACACTGCCAATTGGACAACCGCGCCCCAACAGGTCGCGACCAGCTGCGCCATAAACAGGAGCTGGGGCGCAATTTTCAGGTAATGACCAAGTTTCATGTCCTGGAGGAAATTGACTGCCTGGACGTTGGTAATGTAGCCAAAGGTCTTGAAAAACATCAATGCAATTGGCTTGTTTGGTACAAGATACCCCACAATCACCTCGGTAAACACATTGAGCCCGACCTGGATGTTTGTGAGAGCAAAAATGACCGCGACAGGGATAAGCAGTAAGAATGCCAACACCAGAGCCAGGAACAGGGCCCAAATCGGCAGGCCAGTCGGCCATACCCGCACGGTGATGACCGCCATGACGAAGAATATTGTGAAGCACACGGCAAACCACCAATCGGGTACCTCCTTATACCGCCTAATGAGGCGCATATGTACATCGTCCGGTTCGTTTTGGCTGTTACGCCAATAGTACAACACATCTTTGCCGTCATAGAGGATAGTGTGCACGACGGCGGCAGGAATTGCCGCAAACGACACTGCGTAGGACAATGCGTAGGTCGTCGGTAAATAAAGTGGAGAGTAAGCCTTGTACGCAGCCTTGTCTAGTGACTTCTCCGGAGTAAGAATTCTCGTCACATTGAAGTAGTGCTGGTACCGGTCATAAATGGATCCGGTGGACATTGGCAAGTAGTGACCAAACCACACGTTAGAGTACTGGATAATTGGCGCCAGTAACCAGAATATGACTGCCGAGCCAGCGAGAACATTTGCAATGGCAAAAAACGGCGGGATCAGCGGAGACCCGAGGTACGACGAGATTTGATTCCAATCAAAAGTGATGGGCAGAAAAGCCAGCCCAGACTCGGTGCCAAACAGCTGGTTCATGACCACGTTGTTTGGCGAAATCCACGAGGCGAATGCAAAATTGGACAAGAATGGGGCTAAAAATCCGGGCAGCCACGTCCAAACCCCGGAGCAGATCATGACAATGAGGAAGAATTTGAGTCGAGACACCCGCCACCCGTCAGCGACGTGGTTGATGTTGACGTGAATGTTAGTTAGAAATGTAGTAGTGACTAGGTTGGTGGGCCAAATCATTGACGCAGGGTACACAAGCACTCGTCGAAACAGACCGGCAATTGAATACCCTAGGGCCTGGGAAGACATGATTGCGAGAATTTTGAATGCCCAACCATAGTCGACAAAGTAAAAGTACTTCATTGTGGTCACAATTTCGGTGAGGTACGCGGCACCGGATCCAAACGAGACATTGGACATGATGGTCACCAGGGCATGTTCCTTGAGATTGAATGGGCCAGGGTTTAATGGCATCCCAAACACCATAATGTTAGGCATGAACCGGTCCCATAACCGGCCCAGGGGCCACGAGATGATGGACGATACATAAGGAGACACCAAAAACGTCGGAGCGTGCAGCGAGAACAGGACATTGAGGCCGCTTCCAATTGTCGTCATAAGCAGACCAAGGGCCCACATTCGCACAGTGTTCTGTGGCAGGGCCGGGTTGTCATTATTGGGAACTGACGCCCGCACTTCAGGGTACGGGCTGTCGTCTTCAGTGATGAGGAGTGCGTAGTCATCCCGATCAGATCTTGACGACCCTGGAGACTGGTCCACGGCGACACCTCCTTCCAGCAAGATTTCTTCATCGGACTTGAGGTGATTGCGCCTCGGCACGGCGGTCTGGTCGATGCCACTCTCCCACCCTGTCGTCTCACCGCCAGCGCTCATCACAACTCATGCCGTTACCATCCGCAGTATTATCGAATCGGGGGTTTGAGGTCGAACGCAGAACCCAGATAGCGACCGTGGTGTCCTACCAAGCAACATTCCGATCTACCGGTTTAAACGATGACGATTCAGCAGGTGCGACAGCTGGGAGGAGGCGGCAGAAGAGTTGGAGTGATTCGTGAAATAGACACAATACCATCATACCAATGCTCAGAGTTTACTGAGTTCGGGTATAGCGGGACAGTGGACAGCGGTGGAACGGGATAGTGGGAGTGATATAGCGGCATAGTAGCACTGCTCAATGCATGCTACCTCTCTGTTGCCCTGCCCCGGGCCATTAGTTGCGGATCAATTGTGCAGATTCACGAAGCGACACTATATTCTAAACCACTAATGGCGAATACTTTGATTTTTTGCCTAATCCCCATGACTTGACTGATAAGTTACGTGATACGCCGTGCAGCCACTCTAGTCGCCATATGCGAGACAGTATGTAGCTGCAAAAGGTCAATGCAATAGCTCACCACTGCCATTGGCATCATTTTATCATTTGCATCAGTGGCATCATTGTGGTTTAATACAATAATACGACTGCTGTTTAACTGTACATAACACCTTCACAACTGGCGTCAAGTGTGGGCACTGTGGGACCGGGCCGGAACCGCAACTAGCCCACTACCAACTAGCCAGCTACCCGGTACTTGACGTAACTGCTGCGACTGCGGAATGGCTCCCTGCAACTGGCTTACCGGTAGCTGGCGGCGGCAATGCTGGACAGTACAATAGCTGGCAACTGATAGTCATTCTATGCGCCAATGGTCGGTGTATCGTATACCAAGACGCAGGTGCTGCACGAATTAGCGACTGTGCGAGAGTGCCTATCTATGCACTAGGTCGCAGCCAATCAGTCCCGAATGAGTCTAGAATGAGTCTTGAACGAGTCCAGAACCAGGCTGCCAACGTCTCGCCAAAGTCTCGCCAATGCCCCCGCAATTGACCCAACCGTCACCCGTAGCCAGCTCTGCTTGCACTACCTGTGGTCGTCCCTAACCGTGATACAACCCATGAACCCCGCGAGTGACCCACAATACCCCTTCGTACCCACTGATGGCCGCTTCCTGGCGTGCCTCCTCCAGATCTTGGCTGCCGACTGCCGGCTCACGGCTCACGGCTCACGGCTCACGGCTCACGGCTCCCTTCCTTTTAAAGCACCTGGATACTTGGCACTGCATTGGCTGACGTCCAGTGCGAATGTCCGACCAAGTGGGGATAGATAGACGCTCCCAAGTATGGTAGTAGGGCCAGAGATATCCGCCGATATCCGTAGTACAATGCAACGAATCGACTACGGCAACCACAGCAGCTACCACTACGACGATGGTGCCGCCGGCAGCTGTGCCTGGGATCCTAGGCCGCTTCGCTCGGGCCCCTGAAGTGGAGTTCGCCCAGGGTCTAACTGCTATCTATTTTGAGCAAAACCCCTGCGATCAACGTCCGTCCCTAAACCGGCAACCCCACCGTATGTGGTGAGACTATCACTGTTGGGCACTATAGGGTAGGCCACCAGCGGGGGCACACATCAGTGACCCACTCCCCAGCACCAGTACCAGTACCAGTACCAGTGCCATCGGTAAGGCATAGGATCCAGGTGACAACGGGCACGAGGAGGGGAATTGGTCACTTACATGGCCTGCCATTGACGGAGCTCGTATTCAGTACCCCCCAGCCGGTAGCTTGCTACACACCACCCGCCGGTAGCGTTGGGTTACAAAGAGGGGTCGGATCAGCAGACAGGTTTGCGTTTACGGCGACGGCGCAGATGGGCAGCCCCCGCCAGCCAGCCAATGCCAGTTAAGCAACTCGACCTGTACTAGCGCCTCTTCTAACCTGCCCAAACCAGGCTAACCACCACAGCAATATGCGGGTCTCGTCATTGGCACCACATGATAGACAGTCTCGACGGCTCACCTAGGCCACTAACATGCCACCAATGGCTACCCAATGGACAACTGATGGTCTGCCCTACGCGCTACACGCCCTTGACTGCCACGGTTGGGAGCTCAATCTGGTGCGAGATCGCGGATTCACCCGGCCCTGCGACCTCTACCGTTTCCCCTCCCCTGAATTGTACGGCCACACTTGAGACTGTCTGACGCAGTCACGAACCTCTATGCAGGAGGGGTTGTTGCCTTACCCATCAGGGCCTGATGATTGGTGTGGGAATGATTGCAGAATCCGGGGGAAGCGGGGGCGATGGGGAAATATAAATGGCGAAAATCTGCTGGTGGGGTTATCTCAGAAACACCAGTACCCCAATTCACTACCGGTCGCAGAGCTACAGCGGCTCCCATTCACTACGACTTGCATAGCTACAGTGCTCCAATTCGCGGCCTACATCGATACGTTGCTCTAATCCGCGGCGGCCTACATAGCATTGGCTCCAGTGCGGTCGCTACCAACCCATCGGCGTGAGCGCATTTTTTGTTGCGTCGTGACCAGGTCTAATCCTACACGTCTGCTACCAGATTGCCCTAATGTTATCATACATCAAGCCTACGACGACACTTGGTGAACCAAGTCGATTTGCATATCCTCGGAATCCTCAGCCCCGTCCCCGCCCTACTCCATCGTCTCAATGGATGTATGATTTTTGCACAATTTGTGGCACTCAATTACAAGACGATCAGCAAGACCAACTGTATTGCTCCACAATATGTCGTGCTGAAGACGCTAGAAGGTGACGAAGACTATGGAGGTGCTTGTGGAGCTGCCTGTGGGCTTCCATATTAACCCATGACAGGGCAATGCATGACTGACTGTCCAGTCGCAAACTCTACTTCTACTACTAGTAGTGGTTTTAGGACCTAGATATCTAGGGTATTTATTAACACTATTTTTTTTCAAAACTAACTTGACGTGACCGCCTGAATTCGTCACCCAAACAAACCTATATTCTTGACTGTCTCCTCCAGCCACAGCTTGGTGCTTCATAAATAATGCATGGCTAGTCTAAATACCTCCAAATAACTAGATGCCTCAATTTTGCTGTATCAATTAGTCTATAAATATTTTCGTCTCTGGAGATTAGGTTATAAATATTCCGTTTTCGAGATAATCACTCCTTCTTAGGTCTGAATTCCTCTGGCGCAAGTGGGGATGTCTTCTTGGACAGCCTCACAAACGTGAGCCTTTTGAGGGCAATGTCTGAGAACGCATTGTACCATGCAATGAATGCTACAAATATCCCTACCCACCCTGCCGCTCGGGTCAACTGGTCCCGGGCGTCGGTCAATTCGGCGACCGCCGAAAGCAGGTACACCAAATCGAGGCCGGCATACAGCATGATGTTGCCAACATTGGTTCGAATCGTGAACAGGAACATAAAGAATGTGAACACAAACCACGACATGTAGAAGAACCCCATTGCAGAGTGGATCGCATCCGCGTCCCCTTGGTAGCTTGACATGATTCCAAACGAGTCAGAGAGGATGGCGCCGTAGGAAAACC
This sequence comes from Blastobotrys peoriensis, assembly GCA_003705735.3. Classification (NCBI taxonomy): domain Eukaryota; kingdom Fungi; phylum Ascomycota; class Dipodascomycetes; order Dipodascales; family Trichomonascaceae; genus Blastobotrys; species Blastobotrys peoriensis. The sequence continues at coordinate 24,334 of PPJJ03000013.1, read as the reverse complement.
AATATGCCCCGTATGAGGAGAAGGCGATGGCACCGAACGCATCTCCCGCAGCAATTGACCAGGCCGCGGCAATGATTTGCACCAGGCCGCCGTAGAAAAACGCCAGGCCGATCATGATCCCAGGGTTCCCCAGGTGTCGGGCTCCAACGTTGACCAGACTATTGACAAACGTGCACAAGGCAAATGCACACAACCCCATTGGAGCGGGGGTTGCTAGTCGCTCAGCAGTGGGCTGGGTTTCACCCAAGTGACCCGTGGGTTGGATTTCGCCTAGCTCGGGTTTGAACACTTCGCGAAAGACATTGATCAGTTCATCTTTAGGGAACACTGCGTCGCCCAAGTGCACCAGCTGGCTGTCTTTGCCGGAGGTGCGAATGTGCCGAATAGGATCAGGAGTGGTAATTGGCCGAGGCGATTCTGGCTCACTTTCAATGATCATTTCCTCGTCCAATTTCATCTTGGTATCAAGCATCAGAAGCTGTGTGTGGTATTTGTGGGTATCTGAGGTCAGGTATGTCAAAGGGACTATCGATCTGGCCTACTAGAAGGACTACCGCTTGGCTAAGAGCTGTGTACCGCCGTCTATAGCTACCGTCTATAGAGCTGGGTCCTCTTGACCGTCTGCTTGTTTCCTATCTGTACACTGGTACACTGTTATATAGCAAAGGTGCTATGGGTCACCAATGTCTGAGTATATAATGGATTTTTGAAAGGGTCGCTTCTTTTTTTGGGTCTTGTCTTTTTCTAATGTAACTTCGGGTCGCACTTCTTCTGCCTTATATAGACCTGGTTCTGAAGACCGCGACTCTCCGCATCCTTGCTACATTCGCCGCCCACCTTGCACGCGCTATCGTGGTTCAATGCGTCGGGCGATCGCGACCTGCTTCTTTTCTTCAGTGATAAAAGCCAATTTGGTGCGCCAACCGCTACTTGACTGACAGGATTAGTGCCATTTTGGGAAATTTAGGCCATCTCCGAAACGGCGATGCGGGCGGGGAACATTCAAGGTGGTCGGCTGAAAACGGGCAGCAACATCACCCCCCGAAATCTATATAGATGGGAACGGGCATACGCGAGTGAGATTCAGCAAGATGTCTGGCTATCACCAAATGTCATAGCCCCTGCTCAAGTATGATTGCCATTACACAGCCTTTAGTTTCCCCTTTCTCGCCTCATCTCAATGTCTCAAGTTCTAGAACCCCGCATTTTAGGCCCGGGCACAGCCTTGCACGGACAATGCCGACGGCTGGGAAGGAGGCGGGACCGAGAATCTGTAGTTGGTGGGCATCGGGCATCTACGCAGGATGAGCATTCTCAGTAACAGTAATTGACAACAATGACAGCAATGACAGCAACGAGACAGTAATTGGGCCATGAATTCAGTGCTGTGGTGCTGGGATGGATTGAAATAAGACGGCTATTATAATGGTACCACGGCGTCTGTGCAGTATCTTTTCGGGATTTGCTCAAACGAGACGTCTTTAGACAGTTCAGCGGCGCTAAGCTACGGACTCAGGTTCAGCAAAGGCCCAGAATGCTAGGTACGACAATTTTTCTCAAAGATTTTTTTCGGATCTACCTGAACGCAGGGATTAGACAACTGAAGCGTGTCCAAATATAGAACTTTATCTATCGGAAAGTCAACCTTCCTTGCATACGAGTTTGGTAGGCCGATCCATTCAAGTCCATTATCCCTTCTGACACGACAAGTCGAAGAACCCGCTGACAACAAGTAGGATACCACACTAAGCCACGACAGAATCCTCCCACCTTCGCAGTCATACACAGATTAACGTGGTCATACAATTGGCTATTTTGGATCGTTACATTTACTCGTCCTTGGTCTCAACGACCTGGGTCTCAAGACCAACGGGTCGGGCGACGTTAACAGCCTGGACGTAAGAGAAAAGCTTCTCCTTAGCACCCTCCTCGTCATTTCGCTTTCGGGAAATTCTAACGCGGATTCGGTGGGGAGTTCCCTTGATTCCTCGCTTCCACAGTTCCTTGTTCAACTGAGGGTCGAGTCGGACGTCCTTGGTACCCATAGCGTGGGTAGCAAAGTCCTTGACAGCCTTGACAGCCTTAGGGGCCTTTGACTTGAACTGGACACCGAAGACCTAAAAGTTAGTATTATTCCCACACTCTCAAAAACTCTCAAAGCGTCGACAGTTAGCAGACAGGTCTGAGTGCAGAACGTAGCAACTAGTCGACGACGAGATCAAATACAAGAAGAACCACAGTGATACAAATATCAACTGGGCAAAAACTTCTGTAATTAAGGGTGACAGGATAGCGCAGTTAGCGCAGCGAACAATGTAGCAGCGCAAAACAACGCAGCTCTGCTGATGCCTAGCCATACCCGCTTCGCCCTGGTCCTTTTGGTCTCATCGTCAACCGGTTACAAACGCTCTGGTCCCACCCAGATCCCTCGTCTTTCTACTGTCTCCACCTCACTACCGAGAATAACATACCCGCTTGTGGAGGTGAATGGTGTATTCACGAGTAACGACATCAGAGATGGCGCTTCTTTGCTTGTTTCCGGCCATTTTTTTTTTGTTGGTGTTGACGTTAGACAGAGAGTGAAAAGTGTCGCTCACGAAAGTGAAATTCTCTTGCAACTGAAAAACCCTACTTGCCTATTTGGGACGCAGTCACGCTTCTTGCCAAACCCCCAGAGCCGCCAGCGAAAACCAGCACCACTCACTCGAGCTGTGCAGTAAGTTACACACAATGAACTCGCCGCCTCAGCCGCGCGTCTTGCTCACGGAACGATATCTGTGTGTCGCTGATTTCTTTTTTGGCCGCCCGCCGCACAGAGCCGCTGGGACCGGGGATCCCTGCCTAACCGGGAAGTCAGTAAACAACACTCGGCCCCCCAAATGACCCTTGCCTGCGGGGCCCTTTATTTACATTGCCCTTGTTGCTTTCGGTTTTTAGTTTTTGCTAATTGACATTCACGACAATAGTGCCTCTTGATTTTTTGATTTATCGTTTTGAATCTTTGGAACTATCTCCTCTTGGCTGGTGATATTTATCCACGACTGACTTGGCTCTACAATGACCGAGCTCGAATCGAGCTTTGCTAATAACTTTTGGGGTCGCGATGACGCTGGGTACCAAGTACTGATGGAGAAAGTCCACAGCTCCAAATTGACCTGTGATGAGGTTCAGGCCTTTTACAAGGAGAGAGTGGCGATTGAGGAGGACTATGCTCGGCGGCTGGCCGCCTTGTCGAAGAAAGGGCTGGGGTCTACTGAGACCGGGACGCTGAGAGACGCGCTGGACGTGGTGCTCTCGGCCACTGCAGACATGGCCAAGTCCCATGCCGAATCTGCTCAGACCATGAAGTCTGAATTGACGACACCTCTTGACAATTTTGCCGGGTCGATGCGATCCCGACGCAAGTCGGTGGAGTCGGTGATGGAGAAGCTGTCAAAGACAAAGGCAGTCGAGATGCAGTCGGCAGAGAAGAGTCGACAGAAGTTTGAGTCTGACAGCAACCGTATCCACGGGTACGTTGCTCAGAAGAACATGCTGCTTGGAAAGGAGCTGGAGCGAAACAATGCAAAACTCGACCGAATCCAACAGTCTGTGGATCAGACCAAACGCGAATACCAATCGTCACTGCGGGTGCTCGCCGATACCATGGACCGGTGGAATAAGGAGTGGAAGAATGGGTGTGACCGAATCCAGGACCTTGAGGAAGAGCGCATCAACTTTTTGAAGTCAAACCTCTGGGCGTATGCCAACATTGTGTCGACGGTTTGTGTGGGTGACGACGAAGGATGTGAAAACATTCGGGTCGCGCTCGAGAAGTCCGACGCCCAGAAGGACTTGGAATCGTTTGTTAAACGTCGAGGAACTGGCGGCGAGATCACTAATCCTCCGCAGTTTATTGACTATAGCAGCGGATTCCATAACGAGGACGCCGGCCCAAGCTACGAGATTGCAAACTTCTCTCGTGGTGAGAGCTACGACGACCGCGCCGCGGACACACTGCCACTGTCGTCTTCCGGACACCATCTGGCCGGCGACCAAGAGGACAATTTTGATTCCGAGACAGTGCTTCATCACAAGGGGTCTCGGGCCTCAATCATTTCCGATGCTCACACCACTCCCTCGCGACACCCATCTGCCCGCCCCATTCAGGAAGACGCTACCCCGCGATCCATGGGCTCTGCTGCCACAGCAGCAGTAGCCAATTCACCATTTGGCCGCAACAACTCTGGGGCTGCTAGGGGCGGGTCAGGCAACCCGTACGACGATGATCTCGATTACAACTCAATTCCAGTGCTTTCACACCCCGAATCGGATGCAAACTCAACTGCTCGAAGCTCACCTATTCATGGCAATGCCTCGCCTATCAGCTCAATGTATTCGAACAATACCTCAGTTTCCTCTGCCTCGTCAATGGAACAGGACGTGGACTCTGGGGAGTCCAAGCGGCGAACGTGGGCATCACCATTCCGCAAGCGGTCCAAGAAGGAGTTGCGAGGGTCTTGGAATAGCGCGACAAAGTCATCTCCGAGCTCGTCACTGAACGGCGGAATGGGCAATGACGAGTCTACAATTACTCCAAAGAGCGCAATGGCCAAGAACTTTGCCGAAAGACAACAGACAGGAATGCATCAGCCCCTGACCCATCGCAATTCCGCCAACTCGCCATCGTCGGTGCTGAGCATGGGTGAGAATATGTTCGATTTGGGTGTGAGTCGACCGCAAACCGGCAGCAAGAGCCCGTTTGATCGCAATCGCACTGCATCTCCTACCAAGAGCTTATCTAAGGATGATCCTCTTGTGGCAGCGCTTGAAAGACTCAAAATGTCTTCGGCAGATCCCCGCCAGCAGCAGCAGCAGCCAAAGGAGCGCTCTCGTCCTTCCAGTCCTAGCAAGAAGATGTCTGCTCCAATGCTCTCGTCTAACGGACCGCGAAATGCCGAACTCGTTCCCCCTAACCCCGCGTTTACGGCTAGTGAGATGAACCAGACTTCGGAGCGATACTCTTCTCAGACTCGCGAGCTATTTGATAGAGACCAGGGTCCATCTCCAGCACCGTCTCGGCAGCGACAGATGCAGCGCCCTCGGTCGCAGGTTGACATAAGAGACAGTCACTCTTACGCTGGCGACGGATACGATGACTACTCTTACCAGGCACACACCATGAAGGACCGCCCAATGACTTATCACCAGGACATTGACCAACCTTCTTCCGGCGGATCTCAACGACGACACCACCGGTCAAAGTCAGCATCCCCGCTCAAGGTAGCTGCGTCCGCCATCGGACCCTCGGGCTATGGGTACGACGACGCCCCTGTCGCTGATCCATACCAGCGGTCAGCATCTCCTGATCCCAGGAGCCAATACCGACGATCTGCATCTCCAGCGCCTGCTCCTGCTACCATGGACTATCGACGATCCGCATCCCCTCAGCCCGGAGCAGACTATCAGCGCGCAGCGTCGCCAACTCCTCAGGGGGGCTACTACGCCGACACATACCAACAGCCCCAGCAAGACCCCTACCGCCAGTCAGCATCGCCAATTCCTGGCCCTTCCAGCGGGGGACAACCGCGCATGCAACGACCGGTGTCTCCGGCACCAGGGACTGTTCAGGGAGGGTTCCAGGACCCTTACGGGCGCACCGCATCTCCGGCCCCCCAGCAACGACGACCGCAGTCTCAATATGACGACAGTGGCTCTTATGCCGATTCTAGACAGACAATGTCGTCTCGAAGTCGGGGCGGTGGAGACCACAGTCGATCGAAATCACGCCAGTCAATCTCGCTTCCAACTACTTCTTCAGATGGACGCAAGGTCATTGGCTATGGAAGGGCAATGTATGACTATCGGGTCAAGGTAGCTGGCGAAGTTGGATTTAAGAAGGGGGATATTCTATTGATTTTGGTAATGCAGGAGGATGGCTGGTGGGATGTTGAAGTGCATGGCCAGAGGAAGTTTGGGTTGGCACCTAGTAATTTCTTGGTCACCTTGTGATTTACATTTGATATTTATATAAATAATTGATTTACACTGTGACTTTTCTCCATCAGGTATCAATCAATCGTTCATTCTCCAAAGTCTCAATTGTAGTTGAAAAAGAAATGATCTGAATAAACGGTAAACTCTTCATTTTATGCATTGATTTCGGGAAACTATCGAGTAAGGCAGACGAGGCCCGGCGTTTAAAATTTGCTAAAATTGTCAAACTTGGAATTGTGTGAACAGGATATGAGCATTGGTGGGAGACTTCTCCTGTCGAACTGTGGACGATAAGATCGTTCCGAAGAAATATATGGGAATGGCCTATACGACGTTTCAACCCAGCATGAGAAGAACCGTCCATCGAAAGGTATACTGGACTGTGCAGGCACAATTACTCGAAGAAAGTCTGCAGGATTCCTGCCATCTCTAGACGAAATGCGGCAGTCATGGTGACGCGATATTATCACCGACATCTGGTGGGATCCTCGGTTGACAATTATCGCACTTTTGGCACTACCCACTGCTACTGCAACGTTCTGCGGCCTCCCTCTAACCGGAGAAGAGATATTGAGTACCACATCACCGGTGCCAAACCTCCCACGATAGGCTCTGAGGACCAACAATTGGGCTCTCTCTGGCGGAGGACTAGGACTTTCATGCACAACGTTTAGGCGCATTGTACCAGATTGCCTTGTTAGGGGCTTGCGGAAACGAAGAATTGCAGATGGCATTTTCACCCTACATGGCCGGTGACGACCGAGTCCTGAGCCAGATATCACGCCTTCATTAACTTACCACCCTTGTGTCTGATTGCTTTTACCCATGCTATGGCAATTGAATAGAGGAGAGCTCGAAATTGTGAAACGGTAGCGAAATACTATCGAGTTTTGCTTTATTACTCAAGTGATGACGCATTTTATAGGCCAATTATGCCTCATTTCGGTTAATTATGACAGTCCCTATTACAAGATTGTGCATATGCCCCATTTCAGGAAACCAGATTATGCAATGCCTCAAATCAGGAATTGAAACTCATCATGCAATGCCACATTTACTACTGAAATCATAAAGTGGGCATAGATTGTGGTTTCTAACTGAAAAATGGTTTTCTAGGGTATCTGAGGCCCAGGGTTCTCAAGAGTTGTATCGGCCATAGAGCTCTGATGACGTACTACACCATGAAAATAAGTAGCACACGGTAGAATTCTACTGTGCAATTGCAATAAAAGGTAATCAATCAATCCCACAAGATACAAAAAAATGGGGCCCAACCGGGAATTGAACCCGGGACCTCTCGCAAACAAACTTAGGTGTCCCTAAGCGAGAATTATACCACTAAACCATCGGGCCAGCAATGAAAAATTAAAAAAGATTGCCTAACCATTGCGCGTGTTTATGACCACGTGACGAACGTCACCTAAGTAGCACGTGATTTAACTTGAGTTCAGAGTAGCACTGGGCGGCGCGAAGGACAAAAAGTCACGTGGGTCGTTAGTGTAGTGGTTATCATACTTGCCTTCCAAGCAAGTGACAGGGGTTCGATTCTCCTACGACTCAGTTTTTGCTTTTCGTTAGCCCCAATGGCCAACTCAGGATTACGTTTTACTTCCTCCACTCTTGCATTGATGTTAAGGTCGGATTGACTCCATTAGCGGCCTACAACGGTTCATGAGTCATCTTGATCTAATCATTTCGTATGTTGCAACCGAGAATGTGGTGGCATGACTACCGCCGCTGGCGGGTTGGGACACTTACCAGGCGGCATATCCGCTACATCTTTGCATCGCTTTCGATCCAAACCCCAACGCATCTCCACTTTCTTCGGCTCAAACCGGTACGCGTTTAGGTCGTCGGCTTAGCCGTTACCTCATCATCCCACATCATCGCCAGTTAACAGTCACTTTCAAACCGGCTCCTTAAAGGGATCCTGCCATTATCCGCCACGTTTACACGGGCCACTTCTTATTCACTACTGCGGAAGCTCTCGTTCCTAATGCTTCCTAATTGTCCCGTTCCATTCACAGAACCCTCCGCATTCGACTGTTCCTGGGTGGCTAGCTCGGCTCGAGGCTCAAACGGTTTCCGGATTTGGGCTTAATTACCAGTGCGGCTAACGTCAGCCGTGCCGAGTTCTTTGTTCTTGCGGGGGGGGTGTGTCTGAGGAGGATGATCTAGAGTGGTGAGTGAATTTTGGTTGAGGGCTGATGAGATTGGCTGAGGTATTTCAGATTGAGAAGGCCAACTGGAGGCAGGCGACATGTATTTGTGCAATGATAATAAGATATCGACATGTCGCCTGCAATATCCTAAATCTCTTTTGACCGCCTCAAAGTTCAATCTGTTTTGACACCACTCTTCCTTCTCCCAGCTGATCGCTGGAGCCTTTATCCTCTCTATGCCTCCCCCTAGGCTCGCATCGTTGATCTTCCCTGCATTTACTGTTAGACCTCAAGTTCCGCATCCACAAATAGTGGCGGGCGTATACGTGACAAAGAGGACCAGGGACACATATATAACATCATTGTGGTAACGTATTATGGAAACGTCCACAGTGGTGAATACGAAAAGTAAATTGACAGGAACCTAGTCTGATCGATCTCTAGGGAATAGAGCACCTCTAACACCCCCATCCTAGCTCTTTCCCCGAACAGAGCGGATAGTCCGGAATAAGCCCTGGTGGTTTTATGGATCAGAATGAGCGGTGCGGGATCAAAGAGAACGTATAGTCATAACGGCTGCGTGCATTGTAAAAAGGTGAAGCAGAAGTGCGATGAACAAAAACCGACGTGCTCTGCGTGCAGAAAGCTTCGCACTCAGTGTGTATACGCAAACATGATTCTAATGTGGACTCCAGAAGGAACAATTCGAGACAATCCTTCACATCCCCGCAAAAGGAGGCAGAGAGACCCCCCATCTCCGCCACAGCCCGGCCCCGTCCAAGTCCCACAATGGCAAGATTTAGGAGAAATCGGCTTGAGCGCCGGTGAATCGTACATGGCCGACACTTCCCAGTACTCCACTCCGAGCCAACCGCCAAAATCCAACGTTCTTATCGAGCAGATTAGCTATAACGGGTACAGTGTGGATGCACACAATCCCATGGTCAAGACAGAGGACGCATTGACATATGCTGATATTCTCAGCGAGAACGACGAGTTCAGGGTCGACGAGAGCGGTCTCTCGTCGTACTCCACCGATGCGAGTGATGCATTCGAAGCGGTCCTGCAATATACAGACGGACCACAAGTGAGCCTAGACAATTCCCAAGTCAATTTCCCCAAAGTGCCGTTACTCAGCGGGCCTGAGGTGCCCTTGAGCGCTAAGGTGCTACAAAACATCCCCGAGTGGACTGAATACGGGTTCGCCGAGTGGTCACGAATCATGCGCGCATACCGCCCGTCATCGTTCAGCTGCGAGCAGGATATGGAGCTGTTTTTGCAGGTTGTATTCTTACGAACAAAGTGCGGGTTCTGCTACCCGTTAGCTGACGACAATAACAACCCATTGTGGAACGAGATTATTCGGCACTGGTCTGCAGCGGACTACCTTCGCAACGCAGTGCTTTCTTACACAAGCTTTTTGCTGAACCAGCATTGTAAGTGTTCAGATTGGATGCCATACCGGCAATTGTACATGGAACGCTCGATGCACTCGTTAGTCAAGCTGCTGTCGTTGGCGCGCGACCCTGAAAGCACTGGCCCAATGTTTATGACGGTGATGCTGCTATTCGCGGACCGCACAAACATTTCGGGGTCTAAATGGCGGTTCCATTTGCGTGGAGCAATGGATCTGTGCAATGACGGCGAGCGCGAGCAGAATCAGAGCGCTATCTATACTCTGGCTCGCATGTGGTACGCCAATGCTGAGGGCCTCGCCTGGATGACCTCGCCATTGGGAGGAACTGTCGGAGTTGATGCGGTGTCGCGAATTGTGGATGACAGTGGGTATTCCTTACTCATTGACGGCATTGTCGTGGACGGTTTCCACACATTCCGGGGCTATGGACAGACGCTGGTACCATACTTCCGCATGGCGGCCCGCAAGTGTGCGGAGAAACACCTCTATGTGTTTTACTCTAACCAGGAGGAGATTGTGTCGTCGCTTGCCGAGCTGGCCGAGCTGGAAAACCAGTCGTTTGATCTCAGTTCTATCACCGACGACAGAGTCCGGCAGTGCATGCTGCAATCCCATCGCATTGCCGCAATGGCATTGCAGCTGTTCATTCGAGTCCGGCTGCTGGAATCGTATGTGAGCTCAGATGACGTTCAGTCGCTAACGAACAGTATTCTGACCGCAATTAGCCAGCTACCGCTTGTGGAAATGCTCGGTAAGATTGTGCACTGGGCGCTGTTTGTTGCAGGCAGATGCTGCATTGGCATTGAGCAGCGATCAGTGGTGGAAACTCATTTGGTCCAAATGATCAACGTCGGGCAGTTGGTTGCGCGAAACACTCTGCACCGCATCCTTCGGTACTGGGAGATGTACGATGAGGTTGGGCTAGACGTCAATGTTGACCGAGGTGATGCTGATACGATTGCTTTTTAAAGTGAGGAGCCAAAGCGAGGAGCTCTGAAGTGGATCGATGCTGTCATATGCTCTCATCTGCCGACTACTGAATTACGCCGTCCTGGCGCAAGGTTTCTGGTTGGTTCCCCCTGTGATAGCGTAGTACCTGTCTCAGACCACCACACTTAATTTCCTCGGGCTGCTGTTGTACTGAATCGAATCGGGTCTCACCCCTTCGCCCAATTAGACGAGACCTTCCCCTTCGCCCCGCATCACGAAAAAGAACGGGAATCAAAACGTGGGGTAAGGCGCGCCGGAAAACAAGAATGCCCGATGACTGCCGATGGTTAGCCTGGTAGCAAGAGGCCGCCGAGCATAACATATGGGTGGTGTGTCTACGGTGCTGGAAGACTATAAACTCCGGCACTGTCTGGTGCGCTAGTCAGTATCTCTACTCGTGTAGTAATAGAATAGAATATCATCTTGTAATGCTTGCTACAGATACCTAGTGTAGTAACGCATCCATTTTTCAGTCAACGTGTGGCCGCAGAACGTGTCTGTACGATAATTATTCGGAGCAACTGCCGATAGGCGATTCTATATAAGCAGTGTTTAGCCCCAGACCCTCAATTAATACAAGCTCATTGCTGACCACAGTTTGATAGTAAGTGAAAATGGAAGTGAGGTCTCATGAATGGTGCCTTGGGTAGAAGGTGGCGGATGCCTTGTCGGGTTTGCGTATTTGAACGGGTGGTGTGACTGAGGTTTGGCTTTGTGCTGGATTGGTGGAGGTTTGGAATGGTGGTCGGCCCGGTTTCAGTTGCCAAAGCGGGTATCCAAAGCGAGTAGCCAAAGGAGGTAGCAGAATGACAATTGTGATGGTACCGTTTTAGCTAATGGGCTAATTATGGGATTTTGATGCTGCTTTAAGACGCGATGACCGTTATGGCGCCGTTGTCTGGCTAGCCTGGGCATTGATTTTGTCCACTACTACTGGCTTCTATGATTAGGCTTCTACGTTAGACTATGATCAGTATGACCAGTGAGTGTGGCTTACAGCTGTCCTGCCTACCTGCCTGCCTGCTCAACTACCTGCTTCGCTACCTCCCGCCGTTAGCTGCACCGCTTGTTGTCATTGTGCATTGCCTGCATGCCCATCACTATACGGTTCATAGCTGCCCTTCTCAGTTCGTTTATCCGAACAGAGGGTGCCTTGGCGACAAACAAAGCGAAACAAGTGATTTGGTTAGCAGGCAAAGACCGGGCCAGTGTCAATGGGCCAGGGGACAATGGCATACAACCAGCAATTCCAATGACACCCACATCAATCCCTTGTGGCTGTCTTTGGCGCTGGTGATGTCGGCCTGAGCCCTCGAGCCCTCACTGTCGGCTGCCCACTCACACCATTGCTACGTCATCAGCACGATGATTGGCTCCATCTAATCTGTCGCGCACAAGGACCAAGATAGGGTTCACGGCGTGGGACCACTTTTGTTGGGTAGCAAAAAAATTAGTCCGCCGCCTATATATCGGAGGGATTTTTCCGACATTGGGAGCAGACCCTTGAAATTCAGGTTCTAACCACAGAAGACTACCAGTTGACCCACTCAGAAACCCAAAAATGCCTTCGGCTCAATCAGTTTTGAAGCGAAAGTCCGGTGTCATTGTCGGCGATGACGTCCGAGCGCTGTTCGACTTTGCGCAGAAGCAGAAGTTTGCTATCCCTGCCATCAACATCACCTCGTCGTCGACCGTGGTAGCTGCTCTGGAGGCTGCCCGGGATGCTAAGAGCCCAATCATCCTTCAGTGCTCTCAGGGAGGTTCGGCCTTCTTTGCCGGTAAGGGTGTCGACAACAAGAACCAGGAGGCCTCGGTCGCTGGTGCCGTTGCTGCCGCTCACTACATTCGATCCATCGCTCCTATTTACGGCGTGCCGGTTGTTCTCCACACTGATCACTGCGCTAAGAAGCTTCTTCCTTGGCTCGATGGAATGCTCGATGCCGACGAGGCCTACTTCAAGGCCAACGGCGAGCCTTTGTTCTCTTCTCACATGATTGACTTGTCCGAGGAGGAGCACGATGAGAACATTGCCACCACAAAGAAGTACTTCGAGCGAGCGGCCAAGATGAACCAGTGGCTGGAGATGGAGATCGGTATCACCGGAGGTGAGGAAGATGGTGTCGACAACAGTGACGTCGACAACTCCAAGCTCTACACGCAGCCCGAGGACGTTTTCCGAGTGTACGAGGCCCTGGCCCCCATCTCGCCCAACTTCTCCATCGCCGCTGCTTTCGGTAACGTCCACGGTGTTTACAAGCCTGGTAACGTTCGTCTCCACCCCGAGCTTCTCGGAAAGCACCAGGAGTACGCTAAGGCCCAGACCAAGTCCACCAGCGCCCACCCTCTGTACCTTGTGTTCCACGGAGGATCCGGCTCTTCTAACGAGGACTTTGCTACCGCCATCTCCAACGGTGTTGTCAAGGTGAACATTGACACTGACACTCAGTACGCTTACCTGATTGGTATCCGAGACTACGTTCTCAAGAAGAAGGACTACTTGATGGCCCAGGTCGGAAACCCCGACGGAGAGGACAAGCCCAACAAGAAGTACTTTGACCCTCGTGTCTGGGTCCGAGAAGGTGAGAAGACCATGAGCACCCGAGTCGCTGAGTCTCTCAAGTTCTTCAACACTGCTGGTCAGCTGTAAGCCGATAGCTGTAAGTATTGATACTCAATGGCATCCTTCAAGGCAGATGTGCAATTGCCGCATCAGCTGTGTTCAAACGAATTACTATCAATGTGGTTCAATTAGATAATTACATCGAACCACCGCTGCTGCTCGTACTGTCGCCGTCGTCACTACTACTCTCCCTTTTGTGCCCTGGTCCCTCCTGTCCCTTCCTCTCTCCTGTCCCTGCTTCTTGTTGCAGCCGTACACGGACCTCATCTCATTGTCTGAGATGACTGGAGCCAAGCTGGCTCATTGAGAGACACAGATAACCTCAACTAGCCCCAAGTCAGCGCTACAGTTACATTACCATCAGCTCCTACTCTACATACCTCAATCGATGCTCTGCTAAATCTTCTCATTGGAGACTCGTTACCTCCGCCCGCCCACCATCGTGTGATTGCTTGCTCACCGCCTGTGGTTTGCTGTGCTGCGCCGCGCCTCGGTTGCTATGTGGTCTCACCGGCAGATTACCACTAGCCCACATCTGACAGACTTGGTTTGAACCAACAACTACAAGATGACTCTCTACTACACTTTGGTAAGTGCTATGCGGTGGGAATGGAAGACTATGGAGGCGGGACTAGTGCTAACTTTAGGTGTTTTTCATTCTCGTGGCCGAGATGGCTGTATTTATGTTCTTAGTGCTCCCCACTCCGCGCTCTCTGAACAGAACGGTGATTCACTTCATCCACACTTCGCCAATTGTGGCTAAACTCAAGCTGTGGTTGAGATTCACCTATGTGTTTATCCTGATTCTGTTTATTGATTCGGTCAACCGAGTGTACCGCGTCCAAGCTGAGGTGGCCTCCTTCCAAGAGGGCAGCCTGGGCGGCCGGGGTGCCTATGTTGCCACCACTGAGCGATCTGAAATTCAGGCTCGACGGTTCTACTCCCAGCGAAACATGTACCTGTGTGGATTCACTCTGTTCCTGTCGCTGATCCTCAATCGAACCTACTTCCTGCTTCTGGAGCTTATTGATGCCGAAGACAAGATCACTGCTCTCAAGGGCGGCTCCAACTCGTCAGTCAAGGCCGAGGTGCTCTCCGGAGAGGAGAAGGCGGAGCTGGAGAAACTGCGAAAGCAAATCAAGCAAAAGGACGTCGATATTGAGACCCTTAAGAAGCAGTCGTCTGCTCTGACTCGAGAGTACAATGACGTCAGCGACCAGCTCAATGCTAAGAATGGAGTCCTTCCTGGAGACAAGAAGAATGACTAGATATAGTGGAGGGAAATGGCCCTGCATTACAGCGGGCGGAACAAACCTGGTTGGGCTCGCTGTAGCAAGTATCCATAGCACAAAAGAGAATCTCAACGATAGATAAGTGGCCGTTTCAGACGACCTGGTCTAAATTGTCTATACATGTCTACTACGTAGTGCGCGTTACCGCCGATGAATGCTAGTACGCATTGGACTTGTGCTTGGGTGTGAAGTCAAACCCTTCAGTGACTGGGCCTAAAAACATTTCTGAAATCTTGATCCAGTCACGGTAGTCTGAGCTAGCCAGCAGCGTTTCCAGCTCATTGCGGCCCTTCCATGGTGGCGGGCGGTCATTGATCTTTGGAGGAAGGTACTCCAGTAAGCCCACAGGAACATACCGATGGGTGAACGACAGCCATTCACATAAGAACCGCCTAGTCAGGTTCACTCCATACTCGTCCGCTCCCCAATGCTCAAGTCCGTAATGAGCATATCGCTTGATGAGCTCGAGTCGCTCAGTCGCACTCTTGTCCAAGTACTGCTGAGCGTCGACCTCCTCAAAGATCCAAGGCCGGATTAACGCACCTCGAGCTACCATAACCGAGTCTACGCCCGAATTCTCAATGTCGTCGTACCAGTCCTTATAAGAGTAGACATCTCCATTCCCAATGATCCATGGCCTGACCACAGACTCCTCACCCTTGTCCTCGACAGTCTCTCTTCGCGCTTTGACGACTTCAGCGACGCCTTTGATGTACTCCCAGTCGGCAAGCTTAGCGTATCTCTGGGCCCGTGAACGGCCGTGGAGAATGATTGCCGCCGCCTGGCCCTCATCAATTACTCGGTTCACCAACGTCTTGGCAGTAGGATGAGCATCTCGAGTCCCGGTGCGGATCTTGACAGTGACAGGGATGTCGTTAGAGACGGCGTTCATTCCTCGAAGCATTCTCAGCAATCGCGCCGGATTGTCTAAAAGTGCCGACCCAGCGCCCTGACGGTACAGCAGGTCAATCGGGCACCCACAATTGAGGTTAATCTCCGATGTATCTGGACAGTAGTTGGCAATTGCTTCGGCGGCCTTGGTTGCCTGCCAGTACTTGGACGCCGCAATCTGAACGGCGAACCCACCAACTTCAGACGAATGAGCTCTGGGCAGCGCCCATTCTGATTTGTTTCCTTGAATTAGGGGCAGAGACAGTGCCATCTCGGAGTATGTAACGTCGGTGCCCAGAGTCTTCATCAGCCTTCGATATGGCAGGTTTCCGACAGTGGTGAGCGGCGATAGAATTTTGGCCCGATTCAGATAGAGCTTCTTCTTTTCCAAGGGCTTGAAAGGAGCCTCTGAGTATGCAGCTTCGGCCTCCTTTCTGTCCTCGCGAGCCCCCTCCTCGCCAGTGATTGGCGGGTCACGAATAGTAGAGTCGAGATATGCAATGTACTCTTCCGACTTGACAAAGTTGAATCGCTTTCGCTGGAGATCGTTCTGCATGTCGGAATTGACCTTGTTGACTTCGCGGTTTGTCTTGATGGCCTCATCGTGCTTAACCTGGTCCACAACCACTTTGTTGTCGGTGAAATGAGCAGACAGCCACCGGCACTTGACGCCAGCCGGGCAGATTCCAATTGCCTCTGCAACAGGACACATTCCTTCGATATCTTTTGGTTTTGATGCAATGTACTTGGAGATGTCGTGTTCGAATCGACAGTTCTCTCCAAACTTACAGTCGGCGGGGTCGCCCGTCATTTTGATCTGCTCACAGAACTTGACCACATCCTTGCCCTGGATCAGCTTCCGGTTCTTATTCTGACCGCCTTTCTTCCTATCTTTCCTCTTATCGTTCCTATCGCCCCTATCGCCTCCTCCTTGTGCGGGCCTGCCCTCGTTCTCATCGTCGAACTCTTCGTTCGGATCGACTTTTGACAATGACTTCTCAATGATAAATTCAGGCTTGATCTGAGCAAATCCTTTGATTCGACCGATCTGGCCATATGCCGAAGGCACCTCAGCTGCTGGCGCCGCCTCAACGTCGTCAATTCGAGCCTTCTTAGCCACAGGTTCAGTTGGATCCGACTCGGTCATTATGCTTCGATTGAGAATCCAATAAAAAGAAGAATCAATTTAAGTGAAAAATCGGAGCATGAGAAAATCAAAAAAATCAAAAAAAAACGAAAAAAAAATCCTGTGAAAAATCGTATAAATCTCCCGAATTTTTTTCCACCCAACTCTTTACCACAACACCTATGCGCAGACCTGAAGACCACCCGGTAAGGGTGATTGAGAGGGCTAGGGCCCAGGGGAAAGTGGTCCACGTGTCTGGACCGATGGTGCGATACTCTAAACTGCCTTTTAGGAAGCTAGTTCGCCAGTTCAACGTCGACATTGTGTACTCACCCATGATTCTCGCGCGAGAGTTTGTACGAAATCAGACTGCTCGAGATTCTGATTTCACTACCAATGAGTGTGACCGGCCGCTTATTTTGCAATTTGGTGCCAACAACACCACTGATATTGCTCGTGCAGCTGAAATGGCCATGCCATATGTTGATGGCATTGGCCTCAACTGTGGGTGTCCCATTAAGGAGCAGGTGAGAGAAGGTATCGGTGCTGCCCTCATGCTGAAACCTGACCTGGTAGCCGACATGGTACGTGCCGTGAAGAAGCGGTGTGGGGAGGGATTCTGTGTAGAGGTAAAGATCCGGATCCACAGGGATTTGCAAGAGACTGTGAGGTTTGCACAGATGGTAGAAGCTGCTGGTGCGGACATGCTCACAGTTCACGGACGCCTCAAGACACAGCGATCGTCTGAGCCCCCTAATCTTGAGGCGATCAGGCTGGTCAAGAACTCTGTCTGCATTCCTGTCGTCGCCAATGGTGATGCGTTTGGAACTGACACCGTGGACCGAATTGTGCGGGAGACTGGAGTAGACGGAGTGATGGCGGCCAGGGGAATCCTTCAGAACCCTGCTATGTTTGCAGGGTACTCTAGTACCCCGTGGCATGCGATTGAACTGTTTTGGGACTATGTGACTGCATACGGGCTACCGTTTCGACTAATTCAGCACCATTTTTCCGAAATGGTCGACGCGGAGTTTACAAAGAAGGAAAAGAAGTCCATGAACGAGTGCAACTCGTTTATTGATCTCTTGAACTGGTTTGATGAGCGGTTTGAGCTGAGACGCCGCGGTGACCCAGGGTTTGCAGAGCCCCGGCCATTCCCTTGGAAGGAGGGTGCAACCGCTGTTCCGCCGGCCCAAGCGCCTTCTGACCCAGCTCAAGCGCAGCCTGAGACAGCTATGAAAGCATTGTCGCTGGAGGTTACGGTTTAAGGTAAGTGAATTGATCCGTGGAATGAGGAACCATTTTGAGGAGCTGCTAATATGCCAGGTTGGGAATTGGGTCGTTTTGATGCAATTTTCAAATTCCCTGGCCAGCGATGAGTGCTTATGTCATAGTTACACTGACCACGGACTCATGATGTGAATCATACTAACCTAGAACGAGGACATGTGTCGACGAACCGCAAACAGAAACACTAAGGCGGCAATCGCCTCCTGCTATTTATACTATTTATTACTAACTGCATGTAGACTAGACAATTGCAACTAAGTGCGAATGAGAAAGAAGCGCCGGTGCTGCTAACTCTGATCTGAACTCCTGTCGCCTGGTTGGCCATCTCTTATCAGTATGTGCAGCCGCACCAGGTTATTTTCAGCCATATTCGGTCATTTTTCAGCCATTTTTTAGTGCGGTGAGACATGAACCAGACAATGAGACGCCAAATAAGAGCACAGAATGCGCTCCAATGGGCAGTGGAATACTGAATCCGACGTCATATTCGCCTTTACCGCTACAGACTGCACCTAATTGACTGCTTCCCCAAATCCTGCCTTGTCCCCCTGCCTGCCCGCAGTCACAGAACACACACAACGGCCGCAGTGATCGCCAGTGACTCAATTTTCTATTGGCTCGGCCACTAAGACAGCGTTGGGACATAAAAAACCCCCGATTTCTATGGAAACCTGATAGCGAAAAATTTTTGTTCAGACACTGCACAAATCAGGTTCACAGGAATCTGAATTGAACACAGAATTTTAACCCCCCCGGAGGAACCGGCTTCGAGCACGCTCGTATGAGATTTACAGCGTCTCTGTTTACTTGTCAAGACTATCTTTCCGACCACATCTGGAAGACCTCTCAGCACTAAGGACCTGATCGCAGATCGCCTACCCACTTTTTTTCAACCACCCAAGCTTTTACCACTACCACAACTTTTTCCGATCACCCATAATGCTCAAGTTCGCAAGGAAGAACTTTGGGGTCGGATTGCAGGCTTACAAGCGATACTCTACTGCCGCCACTGCTACTGCATCGTCTGTCAACCCGGCCACCTATAACAATGCGGTGCTTGACCGGGCCACCTTCACGATCCGAGACGGACCAATTTTCCATGGCAAGTCGTTTGGTGCAAACACTAATGTGTCTGGAGAAGCAGTGTTCTCTACAGGTATGGTTGGATACCCCGAGTCCATGACTGATCCTTCGTACCGAGGCCAGATTCTGGTGTTCACCCAGCCGTTGATTGGAAACTATGGTGTCCCATCCAATGTGCGGGATGAGTTCAACCTGCTCAAGTACTTTGAGTCTCCTCACGTCCAGTGTATTGGAATCGTGGTTGCCGACGCCGCTATGCAGTACTCTCATTGGACTGCGGTCGAGTCGCTCGGCGAATGGTGCGCTCGAGAGGGCGTTGCTGCCATTACCGGGGTCGACACCCGATCAATCGTCACGTTTTTGCGAGAGCGGGGATCGTCCTTGGCCAAGATCTCAATTGGCGAGGAGTACGATGCCGACGAGGATGAGGCGTTTGTGGACCCGGGCGAGATCAACCTCGTCCACAAGGTGTCTACTAAGGCTCCTTTCCACGTGCCTGCTCCTGCGGATGCCGCCGAGCCGTTCC
This sequence comes from Blastobotrys peoriensis, assembly GCA_003705735.3. Lineage (NCBI taxonomy): Eukaryota > Fungi > Ascomycota > Dipodascomycetes > Dipodascales > Trichomonascaceae > Blastobotrys > Blastobotrys peoriensis. Next base: position 4,961 of record PPJJ03000013.1, on the reverse strand, counting down.
ACGTTGCTGTCATTGACTGCGGTGTCAAGGAGAACATTCTTCGATCGCTCGTTTCTCGAGGAATCTCTGCCACTGTGTTCCCTTACGACTACCCCTTCCACAAGGTGGCCCATCACTTTGACGGAATTTTCCTGTCTAACGGACCTGGAGACCCTACCCACTGTACTTCTACCGTGTACCACTTGAGGAAGACCTTGGACAGCTTCAACGGTCCCATCTTTGGAATCTGCCTTGGACACCAGTTGCTCGCTCTGGCTGCTGGAGCCAAGACCGTCAAGCTCAAGTACGGTAACCGAGCCCACAACATTCCCGCTCTGGACTTGACTACCGGCAAGTGCCACATTACCTCGCAGAACCACGGATATGCTGTCGATGCTTCCACTTTGCCTGCTGAGTACAAGCCATACTTTGTCAACTTGAACGACCAATCGAACGAGGGCATCTACCAGCTCGACCGACCCATTTTCTCAACTCAATTCCACCCTGAGGCTAAGGGAGGTCCTCTTGACTCGGCATTTTTGTTTGACAAGTTTTTGGACGACATCAAGGTCTACAAGGGACAGAACTACAATAAGCCCTCTCAGCTTCTGATTGACTTGCTTGCCAAGGAGCGAGTTGGTGTTGAGGTTCATGCTTAGACGTTTACTATAAATGATAAATCACTGTACATTTAACAATTGTAAGGGCAAGATAGATTAATCCATTTCACAGTGCATTCAATTCAATCTAGCGCGTGCCTTCTATTTCTAAAGCTATCGCGACATGACGAAGTTAAGAAATTCTTGATTTTAGCCTGAACAAGTTAATTTATCAACGTGATATATACTCATTCATGATACTTTAGTACCACTGCTGACGGTTATTCTGCTGGCCAGGCTGAGGCTGCTGTCCGTACTGCCCGTAGCCAGCATAGGTGTAAATGTTAGGCTGACTGGGGTACTGGGGAACCTGCTGAGCTGCATCAGGTCCCTTGGCCTCGTCTCCACGCAAGTACTCAGAGATTCCTCCCAATTGCTGCTGTTGCTGCTGCTGAGCCTGCTGTTGTTGCTGGGCCTGCTGAGCCTGCTGACCAGCCTGTTGCTGTTGAGGCTGCTGTTGGGCCTGCTGCTGGCCCTGACCCTGGCCCTTTCCTTGGACTGGTCCTCCCTGGGGTCCAGCTTGAGCCTGACCGCCAACTCCATAGTATCCTGGCTGGGAGTAGTAGTTCTTGTTGGGTCCAGCGGCACCTCCAGCAGTGGCAGCATAGGCCGCAGGGTTGTAACCGCCGTAAGTCTGGTAGTAGTACGCAGCGTAGGCGGGGTTCATGTAGTACGGGTTAATCGAAGGCTGCTGCTGGTATGGAGCATTAGCGGCTGCTTGAGGAGACACTGTCGAAGCAGCGGGCGAAGCAGTTGCAGACGCGCCCTGAGAGGCAGCATTAGCATCCGTAACACCAGGAGCGGCCTGGCCAAATCGGCTAGCGCCGCCTCCAAGCTGGTTGGCACCAGACTGCTGGAGACTGAGGGAAACCTTGCTGAGCCTGCTGGTGCTGCTGGAACTGTGAGTAGTACGAAGCATAGGACTGTCGCTGAGCCTCAGATCCATAGCCGTAATCGGGGATTCCTCCGTATCCAGCGGCGGGAGCAGGCGACTGGTAAGGGTGCGAGTACATGTACTGCTGCTGTTGCTGTTGAGGTTGCTGCTGAGCGATCGAGTGTCCTTGGGGTGCTTGAGGCTGCTGAGACTGCACCTGGGCCTGTTGCTGCTGCTGCTGCTGTTGCTGCTGAGCAACAGGTGCCTGTCCGTATCGGTAGGCTTGGTACTGGACTCGGGGGTCCTCGGCGTTGGAAATAATAGCGGGATCCTGCTGCTGCAGAGTCTGCTCTTGAGTAGGCTGGGCCTGGGCAGGCTGTTGTTCATTACCAGCGAGCTCCAGGCTGCCAAATTGAACTCCCAGCTTGTCAACACGGTCAGAAGCCGAGCCGGGAAGAATTACTGGCACCTCTGGCTTGGGCTGCTCAGCAGCCACAGGCTCTTCAATAGGAGCAGATTCAGCGGCTGGACCAGCAGGGATTGCTGGCGCAGCGGCAGCGGCCGCAGCAGCAGCGGCCGCAGCAGCAGCAGGCTGGGTAGGTGCCTGAACGGGAGCCTCTTGGGCCTTAGACTCTTGGGTCTTTCTTTTAGGAGCATTGTTGGGGAGAGCAGGCGCGACCTTCTTTGGAGGGGCGGCAATTGCCGCCCATGAGAGCTTTTGAGTAGACTTAGGCGCGGATTCAGGGGCAGCGGTGGGTTCGGGCTGTTGCTGTGGTTCCTGAGCGGCCGGTTGTTCGGGCTGCCGCTGCTGCTGCTGTTGTTGTTGCTGCTGGATGGCGGGTTGTTCAGGCTGAACAGGTGCTTCCTGGAGCTGGGCCTCGGGCTCAGATTCTTGGACGGGTGCGGCAGCGGTGGTAGCAAGAGGAGCCCTCTTTGCAGACAGGGCCGCGGCCCACGAAGTGGACTTTGCCCCGGTGGAATTTACAGACGAATTGGTAGGTGCGGGCTCGGACCATGACGATGGGGTTGAATCGGTGGGGAGAGGGACGCCAGACGAAGCTGGGGCGGCAGCGGCAGCAGCAGTGGCAGCCGCCAAAGCAGGGGCTCCTCGGCCCTTGGACTGGCCACCATTAGCAATTCGCTTTGGGGCCCGAGATCGGCCACGTTCGGCCCTTCCGCCTCGCTGAGAAGTAGCGGAACCGTTGTTGGTGTGAGTACTCTGACGAGTCGATTCGGATGACGATGGTGCAGCGGCCGCCGCAGTTTCGGGGCCCTTCGATTTTGCTCGAGGCTCCTTGACCTTTTTCTTTTGAACCTGGTCCCATTGAGAGGCATGGCCCTCAGTAATTCGGACGACCGACGATTCAATGTCGCCGCCAGTCTCGTTTAACACCGTGAGTAAGTCTTCATCCTTCCAGTCAGGGAACAGCTCTCGCAATGCAGGCAATTGAGTACCGTAGATTCCTTTGAGCCGTTTCGATTCCTCATCTAGAGGAGCCTGCTGGCGACGGGCCGAACCGCCTCGAGGGCGGGCTGTGTCGGCCATTTATGTATATGATATGATAATGCTTCCGACAACAATGTGGAGCAAAAGAACAAAAAGAAAGAGCTTCAATTCAAAATGGAGCGACAAAACACAAGTGAAGCTGGCAAGGATCCTGACGGGGCAAAGAATACAAACCGAGAATTCAAAATGCCAGTCTTAGTAGGGTCCAAATGCCAGTGTTGCTGGATGAATGGAAAACGGGGGAATTGGAGGGGGAGAGATGATAACAATAAACCACTGTCCACAATAGAAAAAGTGTAAACCTGGAGATGGTGCTGAACTTGGAGAAGACGACGAAAACCCGTCAATAAAAAAGCACAGGAACACGAAAAAATTGGTGCCTGTGTGCTTTTGTCTTCTTCCCACTCAGGGTAATCTCAAAACTCGCTCGCAAACGCCCGGGAACTCAAGGTCTGTGAGCAGAATGTGTCTGACTTTTCCTTTTGTCTGTAATGGCGGGTGAATTTTGTCAAATTTTCGACTTTTCGCTTCCGGCACAGCCGCTCCCCGTCACCTGGAGAATCGCAGTAGGCGACGATGAGCCTCAAACGCCTTGAACGGCCATGCTCAGAAAGGGACTCAATAGCGGGCCTGTCTGGCGTTTGCGCGGGCTTTGTGTACTTTGTGTACTGGAATGTCTACGTGAGTAGGTGTCTACGGAATTGCCTTTCAAGCTTGTATGGGTCTATTGCTCTTGCTGTCTAAGTCTATGTCGATTGCCTACCATGCGGGGGGGGTACGGGCAGTGGGATACAATTATGGGCGTTGTGGAGTAGGGCCGACGACACAAGAGAAGGAGGGGTTAGTTTTGAATGCTGGTTGCAGTGCAGCTAATAGTGGCGGTCGTGGTGGCGTGGCAAGTGATTGGGGGTCAATGTGCAGAACTGCGATCTTATGCAGAATGACAATGCAAATTAAATCGGCTGTAGGAGTGCAGAGAAGGGCTGGGTGCCTGGGGGATGGCTGGGGGACAGCCTAGGGAATGCGCCTTGTGTGGTGGCGCGGGCGCTGTGGCAGTGATGCAGTACACACCACAAGATGGGTGCGAGGGAGCCAGAAAGGCCTTGGTCTGAGAGCCTTGGTCTGAGAGCCCTGGCCTGCTCATGGAACATAGAACCCTACTAGGCACTGATCTAAGAGCTGTTCAAAGTTCACCCACCGATGAGTCCACATGAACAACTTTGTCCCGTCGCGGCCGGCAACCTTCATTAACTCATCGACTCCGCCGGGATGGAAATCTAGGTACGGAGTCATATTGTACACTCGGCCCTGAATTGCCGTCCAGGCATCGTCGACTGATTTGTGCTTTGCCAGTTCATCCTTTGATACTCGAATCAGTTGAGGGGTGTCGACACCTCGGAGATTTACATCTGAAGATTTCAGTTTGGCCCAGTCCATAGGGGAATGGCCAGGCTTGAGCGCAACCTTGCCTTTCTTGGGGATTCCAGCCCGCTGGCTAGAGTTTGGGCCGGGAAAAGCCGGGGCTCGAAGCGATGGGACCCCAGATCTAGGAGGATCCATAGTGACAGGATTGCACCGAATGAAGCAGGTTCGAGGCACACACGGCTTGGAAGAATAGAGTAAGTTTGAAGAAAAGCCAATCTGGCTATAGCCGTGACAGTGAAAACCCTAACCCTATTAGAGCCCGCGAGCCCCCGCAGAGAGGTCAATTGAGGTCTGTGGGGAGAGAGGTGGGTGGAGGCGGAGGGGTGCCCGGACAACCGGAAAGGGCGAAGTTGCAGTCTCAGCCTCAATCACCCCCGCACAGGTCTCCCGCTTCCCCTGTTGCTCCCCCCCCACCCCCCGCCCCTCCCCGGTCACCCCCCCCGTCCCCCCCCCCCGCCCCCCTCCCCCCCCCCCCCCCCCCCCCCCCCCCCCCCCCCCCCCCCCCCCCCCCCCCCCC